>JAZKJV010006821.1:600000-808673 GCA_037367405.1 Ottelia alismoides | reverse complement strand
TAATAATTGATTAGATTTGATCTATATCATAATTGGAAACACATCATCAACCTCCTTGCTTGAATAGGATTGGGAATTTGTCTAGCAAATTTCCTTATAATAAAAAATTGTTTTGATTACTATATGGTATAATTTTGATTGAAGAACCGATGTTCATATGTGATCCATCCCACTCTTGCCTGCACTGGCCATGACAACGGGTAGGGCCGGGATAATGCCGAAGGGATCAAGATGTATTTTTTAATTATTAAAATACAAATTAATACGTACTTTGAGAATAATACCATATATATTCAAGTATGAAAATCAAGTTTGATTGATTGAATTGGATTGATAATTAATTTAATATGATGAATTAATTATGTCCAATTGAAATACTCTAATATGATTAGAGTTGATAATTCCCTTGGAAGAATTGATTATATGAATGTGATTCATGATAATTAATTAAATTTGAATAAAAGGTGGAGGATCACATAAGTGACATCCATGGTCTCCCGTCAAGGCGAAGGGTTTCCGTCGCCAGGGATTGTATATAGGAGACGCTTGTACGAAGTGACAGCTCCTATATACAAGCGCATCTGGATCGGACTCTTTGCTTCTCGAAAGAGTAATGTCGTATGCGTAGTGACCCCAATATCGGATCCTCATATTATTGGGGCGATATTGGATTACGCATAGCGAGTTCTATTCCTGTTGACGGTTGGTTCAATTAATGACGGGTCAACATCACCTTAGGGGTGGTGGGCCCATGCATTAAAGACCGAATTGGGAAATGCAAGTTGGACTTGCAAGGTAGAATGTGTTCCCGCTTCTCTTTATTGGAGTTGCAGTTTCTCATATTATTAGGATGTAACAAAGATAAAGAGGAGATCCCAGTTCTTGCTTGAGATATAGCGGTAAGTATATCTCTTACTTTGAAAGTGATTAAGGGAATGAACTTTCAAAGTTAACAATGCAAGAATAATTTGATTTAAAAACCTTAATCAAATATCATAAAATTGAATATATGAATATATGTTCTAATATAGTGCATTCTCAATTTCAGAAAATGAAGTCCATGAACCCACTGAGTAGGCTTCTGGAGGTCAACCAATTGATCGAACCGAATTATTCGCGTAATTTGGAGCTTGTACTCTCGGCGGAGCGCATCAGTTATGTGCTCTCAGAAGACAAGCATGAAAACCCTAAATCTAAGGAAGAAAAAGCATTCAATGACAAGTATGATGAAGATCATGTCTTGGCTAGATGCTACATCTTGGGTTCTCTCTCCAATGTTTCTTCAAAAACTACATGTGGAGATGAGTACTTGCCAAGAAATCATGCAGAATCTGAAAGATATGTTTGGTGGCATTAACCGCACCCAGCGGTACAATGTTATGAAAGAACTCGTTCGCTGCAAGATGCAGGAAGGGACTTCGGTCTGTGAGCATGTACTCAAAATGTTTGGGTACTTATTGGAGCTGGAGACTCTGGGGGCAACAATGGATGCAGAAATGCAATCTGATTTCATTCTGTTGTCGTTGCCAAATCTTTCAATAACTTTGTAGTGTCATTCCACATGAACAAGCTGGAATTGACAAATGTTGGGCTTCTTGCTGCATCAAAGTCTGCAGAAGACGTGATGAAGTAAGATGGTCCCACTGGCAGTGCAATGGTTACACAGGTTAGAGGGAAGCACGGTCAGAAGCATGGTTCTCGGAAGGGCCCGACCCAGAAGAGAAAGAAGAAGGGACAAAGTGTTGGCTCATCTTCCAATGCATCCACTCTAATGACGTCGAAGAAAACCGACGTCTGTCACCACTGCAAAAAGCCGGGGCACTAGAGGCGTAATTGCCCAGATTACCTGAAGTCGGTCGACAAAGGTAAAGCCCCAGAAGGTATGAAATCTACTTTTATCATTGAAACCAGCTTTCTTGTTGGACGAGAAGGAAGTTGGGTTGTTTATTCTGGTGCTTCTGTTCATGTATGCAATTTGTTGCATTTGTTTCAGGAAACTAGAAAACTAGAAGAAGGGGAGATAGTCATCCAGATGGGATCTGATGCAAGTGTTTCAGCAGTCGCCGTCGGGACTTGTCGGCTATCATTATCTAGTGGAAGAGTCCTAGTACTTAAAGAGCGTCTTTATGTACCTTAAGTTAGAAGGAATTTAATATCTGTATCTAAGTTAGTTATTCATTCCTGTTCTGTAATAAATTAGTCATAAATCGTTATGATAAATATATTGCAGATGGTATTTTGACTTCTGGAGGACTCTACGAATTGTGCATTGATAAATGTGTTATGAATGTCACAACCACTAATAAAAATCCTAAAAGATCCAGGGAGGATGAAAATCTTTCAAATGAGATTTGGCATCAAAAGCTTGGTTATTTATTTGTTGATAAGATCAATAGATTAATTAAGGATGGACCTTTAGATTTTCTACAGGTTCAACCTTTGCCTACTTGCAAGAATTGCATTCAAGGAAAAATGACCAGGATGCCTTTCCGTAATAAGGTTACAAGATGCGAAGGTATAATCGACCTAATACATACTGATGTATGCGGTCCCTTCAGTATCGCGACTCGAAATGGATATCGATATTATTTGACGTTTATTGATGACCATTCGCGATACGGGTTTATCTTCCTATTATGTCATAAATCTGAAACGTTTGAAAAGTTCAAAGAGTTTAAGGTTTTGGTCGAGAACCAAACCGATAGGAAGATTAAACGAATTCGATCTGATCGAGGTGGCGAGTACCTCTCAGATGAATTTAAGGAATACCTTAAAGAGAATGGAATTATTTCCAATCTCACTCCTCCTGGAACTCCCCAACTTAATGGTGTTGCTGAAAGACGCGACAGAACCATCATAGATATGGTTCGTTCAATGATGAGCAAAGCACATTTACCACTTAGTTTATGGGGATATGCAATAAAGACTGCAATAGATAACCTGAATAATATTCCTAGCAAATATGTACCTAAGACTCCTCATGAGCTCTGGTGTGGAACCAAACCTAGTGTTAATCACTTGAGGGTTTGGGGTTGCTTGGTCCATGCGAAGAACGTGGACGCAAGTAAGGTAGAATCTCGCTCTCGTGAATGTTACTTCATTGGGTATGTTAGAGATGGTATTGGATACCAACTCTATGACCCTAATACTTAAAAGGTTTTTGTTTATAGAGATGTCAAATTTCTGGAGAATGATTTCCTTAAGGATTAAGATAAATATGAAGTAAAGGAGCTCATTGAATCTCCTGAGGATTCTGAGCTTCCTGAACCAGAAACTGAAGAAGTAAATAAAGATAAAACACCCATACCTCTTCGAAGGAGTTCGAGGGTGGTTGCACCACCTGAAAGGTATGGATTCTATGTGTCAGGTGAAACTGCCAATGATCCTACTTCATTTGATGAAGCACTCACGGATCATGACATGGATAGATGGATGCTAGCAATGAAGTCAGAAATTGACTCCATGCATAAGAATGGTGTATGGACCCTAGAGGATCCACCTAAAGGGGTAAAACCCATTGGGTGCAAATGGATCTTCAAGAGAAAGAGGGGATCTGATGGGAAAGTAGAGACTTTCAAGGCACGGCTCGTAGCCAAGGGCTACACACAGAGAGAAGGCATCGACTACGATGAGACATTCTCTCCTGTGGCTATGCTTAAATCCATCAGGGCATTACTAGCTATAGCTGCATATCTTTACTACGATATCTGGCAGATGGACGTCAAGACGGCTTTCCTCAATGGATACCTCAAGGAGGATATCTACATGGAGCAGCTCCAGGGCTTCATGACTGAGGATGGCAAAGTTTGCAAGCTGAATAAATCCATCTATGGGCTCAAGCAAGCTTCTCGTAGCTGGAACATCAAATTTGACGAAACCATAAAGAGTTATGATTTTGTGCAGAATCCTGATGAACCTTGTGTGTACAAGAAGTTAAGTGGGAGCGCCATTGTGTTCATCGTGATTTATGTAGATGACATCCTTATCATTGGGAATGATACAGGGATGATGACCAGTGTGAAGATTTGGCTATCCCATACCTTTGAGATGAAAGACCTTGGAGAAGCCTCTTATATCTTGGGTCTGAAGTTGTTCAGAAACCGAGAGAAGAGGATATTGGGATTATCACAACATGGATACATTAAGAAGATTCTTGAATGATTCCGTAGGGATAGTTCCAAGAAAGGATTCCTACCCTTAAGACATGGTATCCACCTGTCTAAAGGAATGGCTCCTCAAATTGTTGAGGAAAAGAAGGCCATGGCTGGATGTCCTTATGCATCAGCTGTAGGAAGCTTAATGTATGCCATGATGTGTACTAGGCTAGATATCTGCCATGCAGTGGGAGTGGTAAGTCGTTACCAATCCCGCTATGGAGAACAATGCTGGAATGCAGTAAAGAACATATTTAAATATCTAAGACGGACGCAAGATTACATCTTGGTCTATGGAGATGGTGATCTCCAAGTCTTGGGATATACAGATTCTGATTTCCAATCGGACGTTGATGATCGAAAGTCGACATCAGGGTTTGTGTTCCTGTTGAACGGTGGTGCTGTGAGCTGGAGAAGCAAGAAGCAAGACACTACAACAGATTCAACAACAGAAGCCGAATACATTGCCGCATCGGATGCTGCAAAGGAGGCGGTGTGGTTGCGCAAGTTCGTGTTGGAGCTTGGCGTAGTTTCCTCTGATACTCTCATCCCGCTGCTCTGTGATAACACGGGAGCCATTGCCCAGGCGAAGGAACCTAGATGGCATCAAAAGAGTAAGTACGTAGAAAGGAAATACCACATCCTTCGGGAGATACAAAAGCGTGGTGACATCATCATCACCAAGGTGGCCTCTGCCGACAACGTTGCTGATCCTCTTACCAAACCTCTGACACAGAAGGTTTTCGACCATCATGTAATGAGTATGGGTTTAATGATTGTTCCTGAATGGTTCTGATGGCTAGTGGGAGATTGTTAGCAATATGAGCCCGAGGCGAACCATTCCTACAAAAAATGTTATTGTAATAAATGATTTATCAATAAAAGTTATTGATTTTGTATCACTCCCTTTCTGATATTGAATGAATGAATGCACTATAAGGTCCCTCTGTACAATATGGGTTATGTACCATGGTCAACTTGATAATCATACAGTTGTTGATTCATTGATTGAATCATAGAGGCTGATGCTTGGATGAATATCTAAGGAGTTAGATAGAAGACTCATCAAGCATCATCAATGATTGACAAGTAGTGATCTCCAGTCTGAGTAGGAGATGGCAATCCTATCTCATTAGGCTGATATCTGATTAACCTCTTGATGCAGGTCCTCTACATGGGAATAGTGATTCATAGGTATCAGATTAGTTGAGTCAATGGGTTGACTTAACGAGATCGAGATAACCAAAGACCTATGATGAATACTGTCACATCACATGCAAACATCCTCTGACCAGAGACAGATGTATTGCTATGTGTCTAAGTATGTATATTTGACAGACCAATAGGTTGATGACCTAACCAAGGTCTATATACCGGCGAGTTGGTGTGCATGTAAGGGCATATGAGTAATATGATCTCTTAAAGGGATCATACAGGTTCACTTGTGAACCGGGATACATGAGATCACTCATGAGGTATTGGGACTAACCAAATTCCATGCATGGTCGTCATGCTTTAGAAGCATGACATGAATTTGAAGGTAAGATATATGCTTTGTGAAAGCATATGATCTGTACCATATCCCAAGGACCAAGATTGAGAAGCTTAGTGATCAGACCATGAAGATGACAGAACAAAAGTGATCTATATCTTCATAATGATCACGAGTCTTCCAGTATGCAGGATGTACAGGTATTGGGAATACCTGAGGGTGATTTCATCATAAACGATTGTATAACCATGACGCTTCCATTCCGAGGGAGTGATGACACGGGTCTGGATTTTAGTAACTCCTCTCATTAGAGAAGTGACCTAATCTTAGTCAATATACTGGACATTGATCTGAATGAGATTCAGATGCAATGAGAAGATTAGGATTACGGTCTTGATTTAATCAAGCATCTATGAGAGGTCCATGGGATCTGGATTTGAGATGTGATCTCAATATCCAAGTCACTATATGTGGAACAATACAATCGCCATGTCCTTATCTCCAAGTATCTGAGGAGAAATAGCATTGTTCTTAAATGGTTTAAGAACAATTCCATAAGATCTAAGCAATGAGAAATTGATAATTAAATGTGATTTAAACTTCATGATGTATGAGGAATTATCCAATATAATAAAATGTGATTTAATTATTATGGATAAGAATAATGTGGATAGTAATATCCAATTATTCATAATATATTATAAATGTGATTTATAATGTATTGGAGAGAGCTAATTATAATTTATATTTGTAGATTAATTATTAATGTGTATTGGATACACATTGTCTAATTAATTGAAAATGTAAATTAAATTTTGTTTTGGGTTGTGAATGTGATTCATAATTTTCCAATGTCAAGATTGCAATATTCCCAAAATTAATTGAGAATTATTTTTAGTGAATAAAATCCCAACAAATAGTTGTTGGAAATAAGTAAAGAGAAAATCAAGGAGATATGTAATCTCATGGAACTCCATGAGATTGCCCTTCCCATATGGAAGGGGTGGGCGACACCCAATTCCCTTGTGGGATTGGTGGCCGTCCACTCCCTTTTATGGGGATGGATGATCTCCTTTGTATTTCACTCCTTATTTGATTGATTTAATTTTGGTATTAATATATATTTGATTTATCAAATATATTTAATCTAAATTAAATCACAAGTTATTGGCTTTTACCAACAACAATCTTGACCATTGGATTGACATAAATCAATCTCATCCATTAATTTTATATTTCCCATGGATTGAGATCCATGGATCCCAAAACCCTAGAAATAGAGAGGCATACCTTGCTCTCTACTACATGCTATTGTAGCATACATCTCTCTCTCTCTCTCTTTCTCCTCACACGCCATCCCTCTCTCTCCCTCTTGTTGGTGGCCGTCCACCATAACCTAGAGGAGAGACCCGTCGACGCCTACGCCACCGCGTCGCCGCTTCGACGCTCTGCGGTTCTCCGTCTACTTGGAGTGATTCACTCACGAAGGAGACGTTCGATCTCGTGCGACGAGATCAGGAGCAACCATGCTTGGATCAACTTGTTGGATTGTGAGGACAACACGACTCATCCCCGCACTCGGTAAACTTGTGAAATCAGGGTTGTAAAAACCTATAAAAATTGTTTATTAAAATTGAGGGATTAATTTTTGTAAATATTCCTTTTCAAAAAAAATTAATAAAAAATCGTTCTTGGAATTTGACTCTGACTTAGTAGACATTTTCAGTGAGGGAACCACGGTCTCTCTTAGCAGAGTGGGTGGTTTAGAGGACATCGCATATGGCCCCGTCCTCAAGTAACACGGGTCTCGGCTCGTACTTACACCCATACTGGATGAGAGTGGATACTTTTATTTGAGCATGGGCCAGTCATTGTCTCTCCGAGGAATAAAAAAAATTAAAACCCATAAAAAACTGCAAAAACCAAAAATCACACAAAAATCACTAACCTAAGGAGTTGGTGTATTCCTAACACATTCACACTCACTCAAGGCTTGAGGATTTTGAGGACACTAGATTTCTGGGATCTTGAGAGTCTGAGTTAACATGCCTTAGTCATTAGGGTTTTTAAAGACTTAAATATCCACACTTCCTTGGTTTGAAAGATTTGAGTGCTATATTGCACTCTTCATCTCTACCTTTAAGAAAATATGATCAACACAGTCACTTCCACAACTGCATGATTGATGAGTTGAGTTGAGGTATCACTTGAGGAACTAGGATCAGAGATTTGAGTTTAGACCTGATCTAATGATATTCGAGGATTGGATAAAGTTAAAGAAGGCTTTAGAAAACCTGAGTGTCAGCAAAACCCTAGCCAGTATGTGAACAAGATTCATATGCTATCTCTTTGATATTTACCTATGTGCCAGGGTGTGATGAACCTTAATGGAAATTGTTGATCAGTATGCGCCAATTTTTGGTAAAAGCAGTGGAGCTAGCCAACAAAAGAAAAGAAATGTCAAAGAAAAAGCTCTAAATTCCAGAGTCAAAATACAAATGAGCTTCCACCAAAGACAAGCGCTCCCAAACATTTTTTAAAGTGTCCACTTGGACCAAGAGCTAATTAGGACCAAGGAGTCGGGCTGACACCACAAAAAGGGCCATGCATCGTAAGCGATACAATTCTGGGTGTCGAAGGTATCTTAGATACTCGGAAAAGACACACTCTGGTGTACTCCCAGAAAAACAAGTGCAGACGACTCCAACTCTCTTGACGGACACATTGATCAACAATATTAAAATTTACATGTGTTGAGTAAAAAGGCACTCGAGAGGCCCCTTGTTCCAATGTGAGGGTGACAAAAATAGACACCATCCCATTACCTTCATCATCTGGCTGTCCATCAACATTTCAAGTCTGACAAACTAATGAGATGGTTGGCTGAAGCAAGAATAGACTTATTCCCTAGTATTGAGGATTAGGTCTAGAGGAGAGTCTTTGGGACTGGAACTTTGAGTGATGCATCGACTCGGCTCTCATGAAATGCAGTACACTAAATGTCATATCCTTATATTATATGTACAAAAAGAGAGTCTGATAATCAGAGAAGTTGGATTCCTTCTGACTAGAGCATGGATAAGCTAAAGATTTTAGGATCACTTAGGTCAAGAGTCTTCGAAGGATCAAGCCTTGAAAATTTCACGCGCACTGTCAGGAATTAATCCGACTCCTTCATTCATTAGATGCTCGAGGACGAGCGTGGTTTAAGTATAGGGGTATGATGAATCTCGTATTCATCATGCTAAAAGCCGCTAATTAAAACCCCTGCTTAATCAATCCAAAAAAATACCCTTTAATTCTTTATTTTTATCCTGTATTATATTGTATATAATTTACCATTAAATTAGTGTATTTAATTTACTTTATTTTTCTTGTAATTAATTTATCTTCAAAAACCCCTAAAAATTAGGTTGAATAATTGTCTATAAATCACTGACCATTAAAAACACTAAAAAATACAAAAACATCTCAAAACCACAAAATCGGTATTTTTATCCCCTTAAAAATACCCCAAAAACATGTTTTATACAAATGACCTCTTTTGGCTTTTGACCAACATGAAAGTTGTAGATCTCGTTGAGACGAGCAACTTTCATGTTTTGGCTTTTTCCTAATTTGGCCTCTAACTAATTCTTTTCTATTTATCTTTGTATTTTATTTGAATTTTTCTGATTGGGCCACGTGGCGCTCTCTGGAGCCGCCACGTGGCCCGCTTTCCCTCTCGACACTCGGCGCCCATCTGGGTCGTTGGATCCTTTCCATCCCGCCTTCATCTGAACCGTCCACCACCGTTCCACTTCTCAGCCCTCGGATCCATCTCCAGATCAGATCCCCACCGCTACTTAGCTCGTCTACAGCCTTTGCATCAACCTCCTATCCTTCGCCTACCCTCATGCCACGTCGCCCCTTCTCCATAGCCATCCGATCGACCTATCATCCAACGATCCCTATCGTGCCACGACACATCTTCACCTCGGCCGTTAGATCTTTCCCATCTTTCAATCACTGTCGCTCCTTCGCGCTATATCCTCCATCGCTCGATCAGATCCTCGGATCTGATCGTAGCCCTCCGCACGCGCTCCACTCCCAGCCGTTGGATCGTTAGATCCAACGTCTGTGGTTCATCGTCCTCCTCCAGCCCTCTCTCTTCTCAGGCATTACGACTCTCAGCCACTCTGTCCCCTTCCTTTTTTAGCTCCCACCTTGATGAATCTGTGATTCATGCCTCTAAAAGTTGAAAATAGAGCTTTGTTCCCGAGTAAATAGCTGCATATTTCCCCTTATCTTGCATAATTAGCATTCATGCATGAAATTATAACATCTGCATTTTAGCATTCATATTTGCATAAAATAAGAAGCCAAATTCACTTGTAAATATTCACCTGTATATTAGCTAAAATACCTTATTTGTATATATTTTATACTAACTCCAAAGCCAATAAAACCAACTCTATAGTGTATATATTACTAACACTAATTAAAGAAAAATATCTAAAAAATACTAACTTGCAAAATTGACCAATAAAACCCCAATCCAAGTTTGAGACTAGGAACCTTAAAACACGCATATCTCTCTCATACAGCCTCCGAATTAGATCTACTCACTTTTAAAGTAATATACATTCTAAGATCTTCGAAACAAGACCAATTTCATTAAAATCAGAGCTCGTATGCAAAACTTGGATTTTGGGCCCCTTTTGTATATTGTACATAATGACCGTTTTACCCCTGTATTTTACCATTTCATTTTTCTTAATTATTAAAAATCCAAAAAAATAGATTAAGTTTTAAATATTCTCCTCATATTTTCTCTATTTTTATTTTGATTTTTCTCTCTTTTAAAAATGACAAAAAAATACAAAAAGGTAAAATGCGGTATTTTATATCTATAAGGTACCACCCAAAAATATGTTTTTGTATAGATGATCTTATTTGATTTTCGCCCCTTCACGAAAGTTGTAGATCTCATCGAGACGAGCAACTTTCGTGTTGACCACTTTTTGATTTAATCCCTTTTATTATTTCTTTTTTATTTTGTTTACATTTAATCTTTGAATTTTCTGGGAGCGACATGTGGCAGCTCCTGGAGCCGCCACATGTCACCCCATTTTCTTTATTTTCGAATTTATTTTATTATTTTCGGATTTATTATTATTAATATTTTATTATTACTATTTTAATTATTTTTAGTAGCCTATTATATTATTATATTATATTATTTATTTTATCCCCTTTTACCACTTCTTTTCTTACTCCCTACTCCAAGCCTCCACCTTCCCCACTACCCCACTCTCTCCATCCTTCTCCAACTTCCCTCTCCTCTTCCTTTATATTCACATCATCCTCCACCATTTTTTTCTATCCGCCATTTCTTCAATTGAGAGGGAGAGACTACCAGCCCCCGGGTGTTGTCGGTGACAGCTTCAGCATCTTCCGGTCGAGCAACGACGGTTTTCAAGGTGAGATCCACGAGGACTCCTCCTCGTGTCTTTGTACATCACTCCAGATCACAACCGAGCTTCTTCGATTTTTCGTCGGATCGAATCGAGGTCACGACGAAAGCCGCACGACGCGGCTCCATTTTCGGCGAATCACAGGTAAGCATCCCTCAACTTTTCCTTGTCAATTTTTTATCTAATATTTTCAGTGTTGTCATTCTAAATCATAAAAAAAATCACATCATCTCTACCACTTCATAAACACCACATTCACAAACATCTCATTTCTATCACCACATTTTTCAACACAACCATCATCACCATCCTAATCATCTACCATTCCACATATTCATTCACTGTTTGATAAAAAAACAACTAAAAAATATAAAAAAACAAAATACAAAAAAATTGCAGCACAGGTCTCTTGCTGCCGTCCTCCCGCACGGGTGGGGCCATCCAGCCTACAGCCGCCGGCGGCCGCCGCTGGCCGAGCTCCCGACCACCGCCGTCCAAGTGCCTCCGCGTCCTTGAACCCTAGCGTGGAGAAGAGAAAAAGAAGAGGTCCATTTTGTCTTTTCTTTTATTTTTGTGAACATTGCATCTTTTTCCTTCTAAGTTTATTTATTTGCAAAACAGTCCATGTCCATATTTCAGTTCATTTCATTTTAATTCTGTATTGCATTGACACCCCTGCGTTTGAACATTAATTTGGAAAATATTTTTGCATCAATTTTTTAATAAAAAATAGCATGTTGTAGAGAATCTAATTCTTTATCTTGTAGCTATTTATTTATATTTTTGTGAGCATCAGATTAATTATTAAAAATCGGAGAGTAAAAATCAAAGATATTTTACCCTTTTATGCTCTGAAATTTACACAGCCATATTTATTGATCCAAAAATTATGAAAAAATTATCAATAATGCCTCTGAATGTGCTCTAATTATAGTCCAAATTTCGTTCAATTAGGAGTTGTCGTTTGCATGAAATAAATTTTAGAGTGCTTTCTGTAGTTGATTTTTAATTAATTCCACGAATAATATTTTTGAGAAATTTTAACTCTCCTGGATTCTTCATTGAAATATCTATTTGAGATAAATCCGTCTCTTGATAATTTGATTTTGTGGATTTATTAGAAATTAAATACCCATAGTCGCTCTATTTTCAGTAAAATATTCAAAAAAAATCACAAGTGTCAGAAAATTATAAAAAAAAATTAGTGTAGCTTCATTTCATCATGTTTATATTCCAGTAAATTTTTCAATATTTTTGTATATCATTTGCACGAAAAATTGCATAAAAACCCTAAAAAAGTTTGCATTTTTCATTTGTGCGTTTTAAAATAAAAAATTACAAAAAAAATCCATTTTGCATTCTTTGTTGGATTAGGGTTTTAGGAAAATTACAATTTGGCTGATTTGAATTAATTTCACATTAAAATTAAATTCGGCTAAGTTGCATATTTTCTTATTAACTTAATTCATCCACATTTGTGCATCTGCATTTTCTATCGCATAAAAAAACAAAACAATTACTTAGAAAACCGCAATCTAATTCATCTAATTTGATCTCGAGTTGTTCCTTTGCCTCCTTGAGTCGACCCTGGGGCTTTCCCATGCGAAACAAACATCAAACCGCACGTTATATCATTCGACGATTTAATCGAGTTGTGCGGTTATTTTTGATCGACCGCGGATCTATCCGATTGCAACGCACTAGTCAATCATACGACATTAAAAGGGTAGATTTTCGCTCCGTCACACCTCCGGACACCTCTCCCGCTCCTAACGGCCGCCCCGCATAGCCCTATCTTCCACCTCTCTCGCGTAACCCCCTCCGACCATCTCCATTACTCCCCCAATCAATCCTCGCCCGTCGAAACCTCCCTCTTCACCACATAACGACCCAACCTTCATCACCTATATAAGCCTACCTCCGCCATCCTCAACCCTTGTCCACCATTTCTAGGCTTTAGCCCAGTCTCCCCCGCCCCTCCGGTGACAGCGGAGAGGGCGGGGCGTCGAGGCGAAGACGGCTCCTGCCCAGTGTCGACCCACGGTCATTTTGGCCATGCTACGGTGTCTCCGAACACCACTGAGCTCCGAGGACACAGCTGGCCTCACAGGGCGACGACCGGAGGCTCCCATGGAGCCTCAGCCCATGCTGCTACCTCCGCCAACGATCATCTCCGACGAGGTACTCTGATACCTCATACCCCTTCCGTTTCTCTCAATTATTCTGTCGCCTCTATTCATCTTCACCACTTCCTAACCATCGCTTGAAGCTCACCCTACATCCCTCATTCAAGCCGACTGCCTCTATCCACCTTCTCCCTTCTCCATACCCCCTACCACCTCGCTCCAACTTCCCTCCGGTTCACCGGAGATGAAGACCAGGTCTTCCATCTCCCTCCGCACGCACGAGACCTCGCCTCACCCATCGTTCACCGCATGCTTCGGCTATTCGCATCTAACATTTGCAGGTGCTCCCATCGTCAATGGCCGGAGTTCAGATCGGAGCTCCTTCGAGCTCCTCGCCTCCGGCGAGGCTTCACTGAGTGCCACTTCTGATCCATCGTGGAGCCTCGTCACCGCTCCACCTCCACCGCCAGACCTTCAGAGAGCTTCCACGACTACCAGAGGCCCTCGCGAGGCGGGGCGGAGCTGAACGCATGTCGTCGGAGCCCCGCCTTCTCCGGTGACCTGCAGAGGAGGACAGACTACATTTGTCGTCCGATCAGATGGATCGGACGGTCGCGATGAAGATGTGTGGCAGCCGATGCTCCAACCGAAGCTACAGGCTCGGGATCCACTGAGCCTCGACCCGAGCCCCCCAGTTGTTGCCACGTATCCCGAACCTGCAGGACTGTCCTGAGCCTCGCCCTCACGTGCAGCGTACGTGAGGTGCTGGGTAATTTGCATAAAAGACCTAGAAGTTTTATGGAATTACATTTTGGTCCCCCAGACACGTGCCTCACGTGTGTGTCTGGGTATTTTACAGGGAAGCCCCACAACTTTTTGGAAATTACAAAAATGCCCCCGCACGTAGGGAAAAATTACATAAGGGCCCAGGCAGTTTTCTATATTTACATTTAGTTCCTTCCAGGGACCTAAAAGCAATATTTATCATTTATTTTTCTTGCATTTTTATTACAATTATGCCCATGCATTGTTTTTAGCATAACTTGAGCATCGTAGGTCCAAATTGCTTGATTTTAGTGTCGTTTTGATCCTTATTTTGTCCTCTTCATTTTAGCATGTTTAATTGTCTCATTTGCCATTGTTTAAATTGAAGTGACTTTTTATGTGAAAAATGGGACCCTGTTCTCTTTGTCTTGCTTTGATTTGATGACCACTTTTATTAATGTGATTAAATTGACACTGATTTCATTTTATATTGTGTTGCTCATAATTTTTAGGGTATAATTGTAGTCTTTAATCTGTGTATAAATTCTCTTGCATAATTGCTCATGCATCACGTTAACTTGCATAGAATAATTAAAAAATGCATGCATCATGGCATCGACTTGTAAATAGCATAATTCTTCATATAGACCTGAAACTGAAATTAACTCACATTGTGCTTCATGAATCGAAATTCCATAAACATATTAGGTAGCTGTATCCCTGTGTTTGACCTTGGTAGACTTGCCAAGTAAAAATATTCCACAGCATTCAAAGGACTGTGGTTTTTGCTGAACCAAATTCACCTCATGTACTACGACTAATTATTCACTCTTAATGAGGCGAATTTCACGTCCATCAACGTGGACCAACCATGAAAAGAGGATCCAGAAAATATTGAAAAATCAATAAATAATATTAAATGATTTTATTAATTTTGAAAAAATGTTTATTATTTTATGTAGTATTTAGTTTCAATTTTTACTTATATTTTCAAGATTATTTGTTAGGTGCTTATATTTACATGTATACTTATAGGTATATTTACCTATATTGTATATATATATATATATATTATTTTATATTTTATATTTTATAATTTTATACACATATTTTATATATTTATAACTTATTTAATGTATTTAAATATATTTTATTTTATTTTTTCTAATGTTATTTATACACTCAAATAAATAAAGGTACAAATTATATAGGTATATGTATAGTATTTTCATTTATATATTTTTTTCATATTATTTTTTATTTTATTTTTTATGGTTTTATTGTATTCTAATTATGTACATATACTATAAATGATCATTACAAACTATAAAATAAAAAAAAATGAAAAATATAAAGAATAAATAGAATGACTATTATATTCAAGTATATTATACAATTGATGAATCCAAGATTCATCATCTAAATATCTTGATCTTAGCAAAATCTCCGAGTAAAATCCCAAATAAATGTTCAAAAAATCAATAAATTAACAAAATTACTCATGTAAATAAAATACACTAATTATTGTATATTAGATTGTACAAAATAAATTAATAATAAAAAGCCGCATATTAAAGGAGTTTTTCACCTGTAAATACCCCAAAACTTCATGTATTTTTAATAATTTCATTTCAACCCCTTTTTCTGACTTATTCATAAAAATGTATATAAAAATAAAAAATTATAAAATAAATTTCACCTCAAATAAATGCTCCTAGATCCCAAAGATAAAAAGTCGTAAAGTCCAACTTCCCGATCAAATTCCTGCTCCGTATGAATCCGAATTCATTCAAACTCACTTTTAAAGTTTAAGTTAGAAAATTATCTACCCAATGAATGTGGTTTCATTAAAATCGGAGCTCGTTTGTAAAATATGGATTTTGAGACCTAGATGTACATTGTATATTATGTAAATATTCATTCTTTCTTCATTTTTTATTTTTCTTAATGACTAAAAATCCAAAAAAAATAATTTGTGAGTTGTATTTTATTCCTAGTATTTTATTGTATTTTTCTATTGTAAATATCTTTTATTAAAAATATAAAAAATAAAATTAGAAAAGTAAAAAACATGTACATGTTTGTCTTCTCTTGTAAATTCTCCACTTTTTTTCTCTTTATTTTATTCTCCTTTTTTACTAGCCTACTTTTATTGTATTTTATTTAATTCACATTCTCTACAATAACTTTCCTTTTCTTTCATTAACCACCAAGTCTTCTTTCAACCTCCATTCCACATCACTGTTCTTTTAACCTCCCATTCAAACTCCACTTTCCACCATCTCTCTAACTCCCATTCTTCTTCTCTTTTTATTCTTCTATTCATCCCTATTTTTCCATATCCGCCATTTTAATAGAAAAAGGAGAGAGCTTGGAGTGTTTTGTTGGTGACAGCGGCTAAGCATCTTCCTCAAGCGACAACCTCCTTCAGGCGAGATCCACAGAGCTCCGCTCCGCATCATGAGTTTCTCATCGAGCTCGCATAGCTTCTCCGATTTTTATTTTGCCAATCGGATCGAGGCGATGACATGAGTCCAGCGTAGCTGCTCCGTAAATCCGAAGAAAATTCAGGTAAGTATTTCCTCTCATTTCTCTTGTTGTTTTATTTTATCTAATATTTTATTTCCTTGTTGTCTCTTAACCATATCATGTTCATCATCATCCCCACCATTCATCATCACCATCATCCACCTCCATCATCCTCTTCACCATTCCCTTTTTATCATTTTTTATATATTTGTTTCCAGTTTTTAAAAAAATAAAAAAAACTTAAAAAATCAAAATAAAAAAAATAAAAATAAACGAGCAGGGGAAGCAGCAGCACCGCCACCGCTGCCCCCCCTACAGCCACCTCCGCCCCGCAGGCAGCGTCACCCCACCCTCTCGGTCGCCTGTGCCTCACCACCCGGCATCAGCGGCCTCCGCCTGCTTCTACGCCCACCGCGCGCGGTCCGTCCTCCAGAAACCCCGCTGCTCCTACGCCGTCGTCGGTCGCGTCCCTCCGCCCATGGCCTAGCTCACAGCCGTGACTTCCTCTGCCCATCGCGGCCTTCCGCCCCGACCTCCTCCAGTCTCGCGACCGTGCGCCGCCACAACCGCAATTGCTTCCTCTTCCTCTGCATGCTGGTCACGCCGCCCCCATCTGCCAGGCGCTACCACCCCACCATTGCCGTGCCCTAACCACCCACGGAGGAAGAAGGTCATGTTCTTTTTCAATTTTTTTATTTTTATCGTAAAAATTGCATGTTTTATCCGTTAAGTTTTTGTAATTTCAAACAAGTCCATGTGCATGCTTTTATATTGTCAGTTTTAGTTTCTGTTTTACGTGGATAACCCTCTTTTCATGCATTGCTTTGGACACTAATTTCACATCAATTTATTTAATGAAAAATGCCATCTTTGTGAGCAACTAATTCTCTACCACTTAGTAATTTATTTTTATTTTTCTGAGCCTTAGGTAATTAACTAAAATTGTACAAGTAAAATTCTACATATTTTACCCAATCTAAAGTTTTAAATTCATATCCCAATCACAGATGCTCCATAAATTCCGCAAAAATTAGAAATGATGCCTTGAATTATGATTGAACTATCCAAATTTCATCTGAATTGGAGTTATATTGTGTGGTAAATAAATTGTAGAGTGGTTTTCATAATTAATTTTTAATTAAATCCACAGATATTATTTTTATGAAATTCCAAATCTTCTAAATCCCTTATATAAATACCTTTCTGAGGTAATTCACATTCTGGTTAATTCATTAATGTGGATTTATTAGGAATTAATTACTCACTGTCACTCTGTTTCCATTAAAATTTCCATAAAAAATTCATATTTTGTCAGAAAAATACAAAAAAAATTACTATAACATCCTTGCATCACGTTTTAATTCCAGAAAATTTTTCATAATTTTTGCATTCTGTTTGTGTGAAAAAGACAATTTTAACCATTAAAATTCCAAAAAATTGTGTTTTGCACTCATCTCTGGATTAGGGTTCTAGGAAAAATACAATTTAGCTAAATTGGACTAATATGACATTAAAATTAATTTAGTCCAGTTGTGTGCTTTCTTATTGTCTTAATTCACCCGCATTTCTTTAGCCATAAAAAAATACTAGAAAAAAATAAGCATTGGAAACCTGGACCTATTTATTCTGAATTAACCCAAAGTCATTCCTTTGCCTCCCTGTGTTCGACCCATGACTTGCTCGGGATAAAAATTAAAGACAATACACTCTTCACGGAGATCTTCTCTCGGTTCTGACTGATTCACTAAGTACTCCTATTACAACGAACGCAAATTATACATCGTATTTAGCAGATTCGTCTGATGGCGTTGTTGTCGGGGAGGCAAACGGCTTAGGGATTAATTTAGAAAATTTGAGTTAGGTTTTCTCTCAATCGGGTAGTCTGACCCACGAGCAATATTGTATTTATTCCATTTTTTGCTATTATTTTTCTGCTCATTTTTGTATATATTTTGTTGTATATCTCTCTAATATAAATTTCATTTTCCTTGCGAGGGTCCAGTGGACTTGGAGTGCATCGGAGGTCGACGGACGTGACGTCGCCGATTGTTGAAGATCAAGGAATTTTTAATTTATTTTTGAGAGAATTTTTGTAAATATTGTGTTGTAATAATTTAGATAATTCGCTCTTTATAGTGGCTCTTGTTTGAGAGCTCGCGCTTGTATCCGGACTGGACATTTGACTCGCTTGTGATCGTGTGGTTGCTTGACGTAGAATAAGACTTGCACTCACAGCTCTTAGATCATATTTTATGAGAATATTTTTATTGCTTGTGCTCGTAATCTTTAGGACCACACATCACATTTAACAAGATGCACTTAGACCGCAGAGCTATTAGTCAAATTTAACTTGTTCATCACTCGCTAATAGAACTGCCTGTGTAGGAACAGTTTTCTCGTTTGCATCATATAGTATAAAATTTCAATTCTGCCTTGCATCCCGCATGTAGAGCGCAAGGATCACTGGGCATGCAAACGATTTTTCACTATTTACATCGATTTTTCTTGACTCCCTTCCCCTTGATTTTGAAAGTCTTTTAAACTGGGCATGCATCATTGATTTCACTATTTACATCGATTTTTCTTGACTCCCTTCCCCTTGATTTTGAAACTTAGGTTTCAGGACTGATCGTTAGGCGTGCCTTGTTTGGTGGACTAATTAAGTGATAAATGAACTTAAAATCAGGACTGCTAATCAGAGTTGAAAAAAAGGGATTAAAATTAACACTTGTTTTTGGGAGAGCAAAACCCTCATTGTATGATTGGCTATTGTGATTGTTGAGAGGTGAGGACGCATCCCTAGGATAGTGCCCAAAACTTACTTTTAAGCCTTGCGTGATTGGACTTATACATTGATTTATCACCTAACTAAAATTGAAAAGATAAACGGTCGGACTTTTGCGACCATCATTGTGTTGAGTAGGTGAACTCAAGGTTTGCTCTTGTGTTTGTTTATTTTGTGTGTTATTCAGTGCACTTGCACGCTTTATCCCTCGATCTGCTTCATTCTCTCATCTCCCTTCCATGATGTCAGAATTTTGGTCATCATATCCAAGTCACCCTTCTTCGACCATATTCTGACTATCTCCACCCTCTTATTCCTCCTCATACCCACACCCCGATCACGAAGTCAGAACTCCAACTGACTTCCCCACTTCTTCATCCTTCTCACCTACCCCACATTATTACATCCCTGACTCACATCCACTCTGGATTGACTCACCATATTCTCGTCCACTTGCTAGAATCAAGGAACAAATCGAAGAGCAAGCGACTGCTGAGATGAATGAATGGCAGAATCAGTTGCCTCCACGGACATCATTCTCACATCAAGTTGGGACCAAACAATAATTGACCTATACACATCCCGACTTAACCTTAGGGTACAACATGATCGACCAAACAAACCGAATGGAGAGGCCTGCACTACATGATCTTCTTGACTTGATTGACCTGAGTGATTAATCCCATCTTGACCAACCTTCATATCACCCATTCGGAGAGCCACCATATACAGGGGATTGGATTCATGTGACCAATCTACAGACCCCCTGTCTACTGAACCCACCTTATGAGGCTCCGACCAACATCTGCCATACAAATGGGTCATACTCAACCCAACATTACACGCCTGAGTTAAGGTGTGTTGAGTATAAGATCTCGAGTTCTCAGCAATACCCTCCAATTGTGCAGACTTCTCTCATGAGGTGTCAAGAGAACTTATTGGAGGATGACATTTGTAGATCAATCAAGAGTCCAGGTAGGAATGTGGATCATGGATTTCGCGGATTGAATCTTGAAAAATATGGAGGACACCGGATTGACCACACATCATGTACAGCTGGAGTCCCTTCTACCTTCCTCTTCTACTAACCACTTTCCCTCCAAACTTGAGTATGTACATTCTTCTATTCCTCATTCACCTATCAAAAAGACCAAAAATGGAAAAACCAAAAAATACCATAAAAATTTAAAAAAAGAAAAAGATCTAAAAAATTGGATCATGCAGTTAGGGAAGCACTTGATAGAGAGTTGATTTTTGAGCTTCCCTTAATAATGGTCATTGAACACGTTCCTGACCTTAGAAGATTTGTGAGAAGTAAATTGATGCCTAAAAGGTCAGACAATAAGAGGACAAGGATCGAGAAACATATAGTGTCTATGGACACCTATTTGATGATAGGGAGAAAAACCCAAGAGCCGCAGAGTGAAGCGGTTTCCTAGGTTTGATTGTGAAATTAATGATAACACCTTCACCCGTGCAAGAATCACTGATGACTCACCGATTAATATCCTCCCGATCTTCGTGTTTGTCAAGCTCAAACTCGGATCTACTAAGAAGACAAGAGAGATCGTTCAGTTGGTTGATCGGTCCATTAAACGGTCGAGAGGAACTATTTCAGTTATTATTACTTTCCAAGGTGCTCTATTACAAGTAGGCTTCACGATTGAGCATCGAGGAGAGTTCACCCAATCTTCGATCATTCTCGGGAAGCCGTTCTTAGCCTTGTCTAAGGAAACTATAGATTGTGAGACTCGGGAGATTGATTTCTCTACATTGGGAGCACTCCGACCTTACCCAATCTTTGAGGACACGCAATATTCTAAGGTAAACTGTACAGTTGCAGACAGTCGTGACCTTCGAGAGACAGTTGAGTCCCGTCTCTCTACTACACCTGAGATACAGATTGTCCAGACGACCATTGGTTGAAAGACTCCCTACACCTCCACACCACCCACTGCTTGCATCACCACCACCGCGATAGCTTCTAGAGAGGACTAACAACCAGAAGCTTCCCCTGAATCGGACATGCTCATTCTGATTTCCTTGATTTTTTAGATGATCCGATGCATGAGCCGATAAATGACAAGCCAATTGAGAACACCGTACCATACCAGAGACGTGTGCTGACCCTGCAGGAGTATTACAATGCATATGGTGACTCATCTGATGATGAACCTCTGGTCAGTACCCCATACACACCACATCCAGGACATACACCAAAAGAGACAACTGGGACCAAATTGACCAGTCTTGATAAATCGATTCCTCCATCCTCTCGTCGGTCATCTGGTAAGAAGAAGAAGAGTATATATTCCTCGAGGTGTTCCCTCTAACTCCTTAAGACGTATCACTCTCCTCTTCCTCTTGATGCTTTAGGTTCTATAAAACCAGCTAAGAAAGTTACCTTCGCCTTCTTCTAAATTTTCTTTATTGTTTCTATTTTTCATAAAAAAATACCTCCAGGCCTAGATAAGACCATTTGATATTTTTAAGTGGTCTTTGAAGCCTGGCTGGACAGTACCACAGTATTTTTGCCTTCTTTTATTTTTAGAAAATTCCATAAAAATTACAAAATTCTCAAAATTCACCAAAAATATTAAAAACATATAAAACATAAAAATCTTTTTGTTTGAATTTTTGGACTTTGAGTATTTAAATAATTGGTTGAAGTTGCTTATATTTGTCTCTTAATTATTTTCCTTATTATTAAAAATCTCAAAAAATATAAAAATATTAAAAACCGCCAAAAAACATTCATTGTTTTTATTTTCTTCATTTTTAGACTACTTCGTAGGTTGCGAGGCCAACTCGTGCTCCTCGAGACCGACCGTGGATGCTATCCCAGGTTAATCACATAGCTAGGACTGCCATTTTAGTTTTCATTATTTTTTATCTTTATTTGTTGGTCTGATTTTGTTTTCTTGATTGAGCTCTGAGTCCCGAGTGGCTGAGGTCGCAACGACCTGAGTGATTATTTTTACCTTAGTCTATCGTGCGGCTCATCACATTCATGCCTTAAATGACCTGATTCTCAACCAATTATGTGTATCTAAACATTTCTCATAACCACTGGTTGGGGACTTCGTGTTCTTATGAGTATCCCCAATGAGAGGCGTACAACGTTTCGGTAGCAAGGGCAAGCTAGCACCACGTTTTTTGGCATCGTTCGAGATTTTGGCTCGTACCGAGAAGGTGGCTTACAGAGTGGTCCTTCCCCTACACCTTGAGGGAATTCACGACGTGTTCCATGTATCGCATCTTCGGAAATATATCCGAGATCTCCGACACGTAATCATCTACGAGAACCTGACCGTGGATCCGAACTTCTCCTTCCCAGAGGAGCCGGTTCAAATATTGGACTATGCAGTCAAGAGGATGAGGCAGAAGGAAATACCTTTAGTCAAAGTCTTATGACGTGGTCAAGACATCGAGGAGGTGACGTTGGAACCTGAGGCGGATATAAGGGAGAAATACCCTCATTTATTCACATGTATGGAATCAAAACCGTACTCAAATTCCATTTGAGATTTTTATGTGTTTCGCTCTCTTTGAGATTTTTACGGGTTCGTTCCTCTGTGAGACTTGGATACAATGAGATCGGGTTTGAAAATCAACTAGAATCACCTTAAGTCTCGGGGAAGAGACTTCCTTTGAGATTTTTATGATGTAAAAACCTGAATCCGGACCTGGGCTTAATTGCCAATTTGACTGAATCTGGGATTAATTTCAAATTCTTACTTATCCAGTGTCCAAAAAAATATTTGAATAGTACATCGCGTAGTGCTTGTCGAGATCTTTCCAACAAGTCCAAGAACGCAAAAATCCGAGTTCGGGAGTCCGAGTTACGACTATTTTAGCGGAGAGGGATATGGGTCTTATTCGGATCCGAACCCGGATCTGAATCCGGGTTAAGATGTATATAACCCATCCCCCTCTTTCCCAAAACATCCCCAATTCGAAAAATCAGCCATCCCTCCTCCCTTCCTCCACCCTCACCTCGTCGGAGCTCGTCGGAGCACCTCGGATCGACGATCCAAGACCACCTTCACATAGAGAAGAGGGAGGTCACCCTCGTGGATGGTTTCACCTCGCGAACGGAACGACGAACACACCATTCTTCGCGGGTCAAGAAAACGAGGTAGATCGTTTTCTTGAGGTACGATGTTCCCTTCCTCCTTGCTTCCGGATTCCACGCATTTTCTTGAACCTACACGCTTGAACATCGCGAGAACCCTCGAGATTTTTACAGATATCTTGGCTAATCCAAAATCTGCATATATTGCCCATATGGGACTGTTCTTTTAAGATTACAAGCCCAATATTATGGAGTTTGGGTTCCACTCTACATAGGCTAATTCTTCTTTTGATTTCTAGAGGCAGAGAATAGGCTTGTCTTGAGATGACAGAAACCAACTCCTGGAATATGTCCCGGTCAACTTGTTTCTTTTCTTATTTGTTGGTTTCAATGATAGACATTTGTAGACGTAAATGTAGACTGTAAAAATTTGATATTGTATTTTGTATACACTTCACATGGCCCTCTGCACTCATGCACGAGTTCAAATAGTATACTCTTTCATAAAGAGCAAACAAGCACTTGCATATTCTGCTAAGTTTTAACTTAACAACTGTCATATTATTAATATAAGTGCCAACTCCTTGAGATTGTTTTTAAGCTTAACAATTATTTTATCTTAGTGTTTCTCTCATTCTCTAAGTACGATTAATAAATTAAAAGTTATTGATATAATTCTTCAGTGATGGGGTTTTTTTGAGGTATAACTTATGATGGATCACTTGGATTGAAAATTTTCCCCTACTAGAAGGGTTCTTATAGCTTCATCATGATTCAACATGGAAATAGAGAGGTAAAAAGAACATACAACTATTCACAATTGTTGCTACATTTTCAGAAAGCCTTGCTCAGATTCCCCACTTGCATATTTGTAAAATACCTTGGCCACTTAAAATCAAGTTGTTGCTTCCAGTTCCATATAGTTTTACCGAACAGAGATTTGGGTTATTGCTAAATCGATAATGTTAAAATATAGACTTTTTCCTACATTAAATTAAACATTCTTTAAGACAATACTCGAAGAATGCTCCCTCGGAGAAAGCTCATTTGAATCAAAACTGCAAAAAGATTTTTTTTGTCCGATCCAATCTGAATGAAAGCCTATTGTTTGACATCTGCTACAATTTGTTATGGTTGATGTGATGGCATGGTGTTTTAGGGGTCCTTGGAAGCAAGTTGTGGCAACTGGTTCATATCTCTTTAACATTGGTGTTTTAAATGTATGCAACATCTGCACCTAAACTGATTTTGGGATTTAATTCAAAACGAGACAACCTTTCAGATTAATATATACACACACACACGACTACTTTAAGAGATTAGTGTCTAGCCATCTGAAGAAATATGCAAAATTTAAACGCCAACAAATAGGAGTGAAGTCAAAATGGATCTTGGGATATGATTTTCAAAGCAAACATCCAATACTAAAAAAAAGGTCGAAACAAATAAGTAATGAACTAGATTTAACATGCTTGTAAAAGACGTCATGGATGAGATAATTGTAAGTATTCTGGATGTATATTATGTTATGTAGGTTACCTTGCTGGAGCTCAACGTTGAATCCTATCTTATCCCATGAATTAATTACTTCTCTGACAATTTTACTGGCAGTTGGCATGATTGACAAAGTTGGGGTTTTCACAGTCCTAAAACCATGTATTTCTATGCATCCATGTACTATAGATCATCATAACAGCTTAGATCTTTTTATCTCATCAGTTTTTATATAGATTTAGAAATTTAAGTAGTACAAGGAGTTACCACGCTCCTACACATGCTCCAATTGTACGACACGGACCAGATCCTATTTTCAACATTAGATCTTGCGCATTACTCATATTGTCGTGATTATGATTTTAGTGAAGGGACAATTTATATCGATCGAGTAGTGGAGTAGTTGCCGCCAAGGGAAGGGCATGCACCCTTGGGGCCCCGGGTAGAAACCTAGAGAGAGCTGCGAAGGTTGGAGGACATGTTGCTTGTCATACCGAGGAGTTACCACACAGTATTCATCCTCAACACTTGCGTGTCTTTAGCCCGATGCTTCGAGTGCGGGCCAAGTAGTCATGGTTGGTGGTCTAGTGTTTCCCTTGTTCACTTAGAGTTAACACTCGTGTAGTGGCTGGTGTAGGCCACATTAGTCGATATTCCGGGTGGGAGCACTAAGAGGGGAGTTCCGAGAAATGTGGTTAATGAAGTTGGGAAGAGATACGATTCTCCTGAGCAGATGGAGGATTGGGTTAGTCGCGATGAAGTTGGGAATATATTGTGCTATTTTGTCATGCTTACTATGTATATCATATGGAAAGCAACCCACTTAATGGTCTAGTGATAGTACAGTGTGTCTACCACACAAAAGACCAGGGTTCAAATCCCACTCTTGCAGGGGTTGCGTTAGGTAGTCGACGGCCAGCGTAAAAAATAGTCGAATCTTTCAACATGGATTTGAGCAAGAATCCATGTAGCCGACCCTACTTATAGTGGGAAAAGGCTTAGCACATTTTTTTACTATGTATATCATATGATTCGAATGTGCAACACATGTACATGGAAATGTTTTGCCAAGTACCTGAATCCTAGGGGGCAGACGTGGTAGCTCTGAAATTTCTCGACTATTATTTTTCATGTTTGGCACCGTTTATCACATTTATGTTAGAAGTTTTATTGTTTTGCATGAAATTTACATTTTAAGCTCTGAAGTTGCTCAAATTTATTGATCGATACATTAAATCTGGATAATCATGAAAAATAAGTTCTTGGCATGAATTGTGTGCATTGAAATATGATTTTTGTCATAAGACCCATGTAATGATGCATACTCATAGTAAGAAAGGGATCAAAAGGCATTAAAGAATTAGTTGATAAATAAAAAATGACGTAATGCCTAGACATCTAAAGGAAACAGAGTAGCGTGATATAATTTAGGAGAGAGTTAATCTTTAGTTCTTGACATTTGCTACTTATATGTACATTTAACACCACATTGACAGCTATAAGCTCTCGTCCTTGTATATGGAACCTGAAATTTTGAAATATGGTAGATGCAAATAGCAATGTTTTTTTTAAAAAAATAAATTAAACATCAATTCGGTCGGGTATCGATTTTGAATTTTCATGGTTGGACTAATAAAATCGACCGCTTGGACAAATAAACGGACATTCAGCCATAGAAATTAAGAAAGACTAATTAACCTGTAACTGAACCATGCTAATAAACTATCCGAAAATGTTAATAGGAGAAATCAGTCAAGAGTTCCCAACCATGTAGCGGGTGAGAACCTAATCCATAATGTATTACCGATGCAGGAAAACCATGGAAGCTCTTTCCCAATTTCAGGAAATTCGCATCTAGGGAAACTTCATTTTCATATTTACATCACTGTTGCAAGGGGGAAAATCATACAAGATACAAAAATTTGGGTTAGATACGATACATGTAGCTAATTCGTAGGCCTTTGAGTATACAGCAAAATTGATTTCTGGGAATACCCTAACTCCGTAATGTTCACAAGCATCATATTCCAAGATCAGGACAACACTTTGCTAAATCATGAAGATGAGGAATTTACATCAGATCATCCCTTGAATTTGTTCGACTTCTCAGCTTTCATCTTTTTGCCTTTAAAACGGAAATCATCGCCATCCTCCCCATCATCATCACTCTTGTCATCAAACTTTCCCTTTATCTTCTTCATCTTGTTTCCAACAACAAACTTCTTAAGTCGTTCCTGATGCTTCTTTCGAGTAGCTTCAGAATCTGTATCTTCCTGACGACTCCAGATAAAAACAGACCTGTGTAACAGATTCCGATTAGAATCAGGCACACTTTTAAAATTATCCCATTAACTCGAGGAGTTAATATCTATCATGTATAAAACACATGTTATACTGATTCTTAGTTTTACTGTCTAAACTTTTAAAGGTGGCAATTCAAATATCAAAAATGGGGAAAAATCTCTTACAAGCAGGAAGTTTATCATGACATTAAACCAGAGAATGAACTTCCAAAAAGTCCCCTGGATTGATACAAACCTCGAACTCCCTGACGCCAATATATTTTCTCTAGGATGCAGTTTGATAACAGGGCTGATGGTTGTAATTTCAGGTTCGGTAACTTCGGCCACAAGCTGCCCAGTAGCAGTGTCCAGAAAGTCAATTGGATGGAGGGCAACCCCATTAATGTTTTCACTGATGTAGCGCCCAATTGCAGCAAGAGACTCTGACGGATCCTGTAATAGATAATCACAAGTAGAAAACATGAGAACATTGTCTTCTACTAAATATCCAGATTTTGAAAATTAGCTCTATGTGCTGGAGAACATGCCTGCCCCAGTATTAAGTCCTGTCCGTGCACTTTTTTCCCTCCAGAATATGGAAAGAGACCCCCCCCCCACAACCAAATCAAACCATGGGAGTGGTGTCTCTATTTCATAGTAGTGATCTTGTTAAAATAAAAGGTGCATCATCAATGTATCTACTTTCTAGAAAGTTCACGAGTAAATTAGAATTCAAGAAACATCTTGAGGAGCCGGGATTCCAGTTATCTAGAGATTTCTTAAGATGGGTTAACTCTAATTCTCAAGAATATTCTTCGATGCATTCAACTCAAATAAACTAGATAATTTCATATTTTCCAAGAGCATTGAAACACAAGTATAAGTAGACCTTGGGAGCCATTGTGTAGAGGCAAGGAAACAAAGCAAATCAAAGTGAAATCAAGTGAAAAAACAACAAAGTGAAGAGAGTCACCAAGCAAGTGAGCAAGAAAAGTTTGAGTGTTTTGGCATAGTAATTGAGTGCTAGTGTACATTAGAGAGTTTAGTTGTATCAAAGTAGTGTATATGTGTTGTATTTTGGAGTAGCAATATTGTATATACCATCTTTATTAGAGTTAAGTATTTTGCATATCTTTCCCTCGAAACAAAGTAAAAACAGTTTAATGTTCAGAAATATCATATTATAATGACGCCAACTTGTCATCCTTTTGCTGGATCAACTAGTCCTGGCTTCATTACTTGATACGAAAATATTAATAGTTTCTACATGGTTACCTCTATCGTAGTAAGACTTAGCATTTGATGCCGGTCCCAACCGGTTAAGGATGAAGAAATCTCGTTTATCGTGAATTCTTACCGATCCCATCGGAACATTCCTGCCTAGCAAGGAACTGCATTGGCTACATGCAGTGGAAGATTGGCCCACGTCACTACGCAATGAACTCTACATCTTGATAGATGTAGACGGCAAAAATTCTAGCTCAAGAAAACAAGTTCCAAAATGTGAGGTGGAATAACATTACACTCACTGGCAGACTTACGGAACACAACAATTAAATAGAGAAAAAGTATCATAGATGTTCATGAGGATGGGCT
This sequence comes from Ottelia alismoides, assembly GCA_037367405.1. Lineage (NCBI taxonomy): Eukaryota > Viridiplantae > Streptophyta > Magnoliopsida > Alismatales > Hydrocharitaceae > Ottelia > Ottelia alismoides. Next base: position 779,919 of record JAZKJV010006821.1, on the reverse strand, counting down.
AAATAAGGAGTTTGGTATTTAAGAGGTACCGGCTGCAGTTTTCAACCTAAATGTGAATGGCTCACAATGGCCAAATAGGTTTCAGATTTCTCCTTAAAAGAACTTGAGATTTAGTACAGAACGATGATGTGAAGCTAGTTCAGGATTTCACAAGGGGCAACTTTAGCTATGACAAGTTTAATAGAGTGATGAATCGCCAAATGGTTATGTTAATTTTATGGATGTTTATCAGTTGTGCCCATCTGAGATATTGCAATTTCAGTTATGCCCCTCCCTTTTTAGAAATATCAATTGTCCCCCCAATTTCTTGTCATTCTATCACTTGTGCCTCTCGGGGTAGTTGCCATCTATCCCCAATGCAAACGGACGTTAACTACGAGGACACATCAGAAATTAAATTTAAAAAATATGACTGAAAGGTACATCCCCTTCTTCCTCATCCCCCACCTCCTCCATCGCCTTCCCTGCTCCCCCGTCGCCCCCAGCTCCTCCCCATCCCCGCCCCCACTCCTCTCCACCTCAACACACAAAGCAGCGGACTGTAGACTACCGTGCACGGAGCAGCATCATGGTATCTAACCCAACAACTTCTTGTGCCATGCGTGAGTAGCCCCTTCCTCCCCTAGCATCATCTTCGTTGAGGAGGACACCCTCCAGAGCCCACTCCCGGCCTCGATCCCGCCGCCATAAACTCCTACTTAAGTTCCCCTACTCGAGATCCAAGCTTTTCAGAGATGGGTTGTGTTCCGTCTGCCTCTGCGAGTACATGGAAGAGGAGGTGCTTCGCATGATGCTCGAGTACCGGCAGGTCCGGCACTACTTCCACGCATCGTGCGTTGACGTCTAGCTTCGACTTAATGCATCATGCCCTGTGTGCAGGTTGAGGGAGAGGAAAAGGATGAAGAGGACTCCATTCTTGCAATTAATTGATCTACAAGCAAGGCCTTAAATGTCGGTTTCGGTCACCATTTCGGTGATGACAAACAGAATTTCGATGGAATTTCGGTCAAATTTCGATCGAAATTTCGATCATTTCAGTCATTTTTTGTACTAGAACCCCCATATTTCGGACATTTCGGTCATTTCGGTCGAATTTCGATTTCGACTAGATATCGATATTCGACAGAAATTCGACCGAATTTCGCTGAAATTTGAAGCCATGTCTACAAGGAATTTCTTGAATATGATAAAAGAAAGATATGTTTCTAATTATTATTTTATCTACACTGGTTAACAACAACAAAGCCATTTCCCACAATTAAGTAGGGTCGGCTACATGGATTCTTCGCCTCCATTCAGATCTATCTTGGGTCAATCTCGGGTTTATATCCAAAAAACTGAGATCCCTTCATGTAGTCTCTTTCCAATACTTCTTGGGCCATCCTCGCCCTCTCTTAGCCGGCTCAACATCCCAACACTCGCATCTCCTAACTGGTGCATCCGTTGATCTTCTTTGCAAATGACCAAACCATCTTATCTTACATTGGTTAAACAGAGAATAAATAATGTCATTATGAAGAGCTTGAAAAGAGCTTTCGAATGCAACTGAAATCACTTTAATTGGAGCAATATTGATCAAGCTATTAGTGTTTCAATCCAGGAGCAAAAATGCAACAAAAACATAATTTATAAAACATAAGGACATCACAAAACAATCCAATCAGGTCTTAAATGCAATAAAATATAGCCGCAAGGGCTTATATATAAAGTTCCAAGCACGGAAGGATCAATTTGGAACATTGGAAATTCGACGAGGCATGGGAGTAAAATACCCAAGTGTACACGTGCAGAAGGTGTTGTTGGACTGCTCTGCAATTTGAAGAAGGTGTGGGGCTTTGGTTGCAATTCCTCCAGGAAGCATGTGCAAAACACGTATGAGCTAAGGCCTGGAGTAAGGATCGGTCGATGCAGGTGGCTCAGGCCACGTGGGTGGCCTGGGTGCTTCGGGCTACGACACGGCTCCACCGAGGATGTTGTCTCGTGGTAGAGGATCGAGTCTCATGTGGACCGTCAGAACAGATCGATCGGTAACTCTACGTCGTGGTCGTCAGGCCTCCTCCACATGCAGGGGGGGGGGGGTTAACAACAGATCTCCGACGAGGCCGACTCTCCTCCTTCATGCTCCTAACACCTCAATGGAGGTCGGAGCACCTCCGTGATGGGTCAGTGAAAGTCGTGGACGGTCGCAGAAGGGTCGAGGATGGCTAGTTCATTGGCTCGATGCAGCATCGCTGAGGCGGAGCACTAGAACAGAGCTGGTCTCGAAGCTCCGACCATTGAAGAATTGGGGGATGAAGCGTGCAGGAGTGCATGCATATGATGTGAGGGGTGAATGGAAGGTTGGTGAGATGCTGGAAATGAAGCCCTAGTTGGGTTCCTCCTCCTGCAAGGATGAAAATGATGGGGCAAAAGAGGGTCTGGAGAAGGGGTGAAGGTGATAGGAATGGCATGCGAAAATGGTGGAATTCCGGTGGAGATGGAGGTGCAATCGATTGAAGGTGACATTGATTTTGAAGGCATCATTAAATCGGAGAAATAAAGATAAGAAAGCAAATAAGATTACCTGGAGATTGTAGAACACGAGGTGGTCAAATCACTGGGGCTTGAGGTCTAGAATACCTTAGGGTCATCGTTGACAAGGTCGGTGAGCTTTGAAACTTAAACAACCCTACCAGGGCAGTGTACACGGTCCACCAGCTGTGTATCAACACCGAAGGATGGCTCCGTCAAGGCCCCTCGATCTTGTTTCTCGATGTCAGCAGAGGAGGAGAAGGACTAGGGTACACCTTCACGTAAAGGTGGATTACCTGCGATAGTTGGGTGATTCCAAGTGGTGGTTTCAACCACCTGGAAGTTGCACGTGAGGAAGACGGTGGCAACATGAGTTAGGCGAAGAAGGATGAATGGCGATGTTGTGGGTACAGGAATCAGGGATGAAGGGCACATGGATCAACGGGGATGAAGGGGAGAAGGATGACCGGCAAGCAGTCGCATCCCTTGAAGTAACTGCAGAGGTTCGCAATGAACAAGATCCGTTGGATCTGCAACGGGAGTTAGGCGAAGAAGGATGAATGGTGATGTCGTGGGTACAAGAATCAAGGATGAAGGGCACATGAATCAACGGGGATGAAGGGGAGAAGGATGACCGGCAAGCAGTCGCATCCCTTGAAGTAATTGGCAGAGGTTGGCAATGAACAAGATCCGTTGGATCTGGAGATCCAACGGTCCCAATTAGGGTGCGGGTGAAAAGATGAGAACTACATGATCATGTGATCCAGCAGTTCAGATGAGGGCGGAGATGGGGAGCGCACGATCGTCTGATCAACTGATCAAATGGTTGAGAAGAGAGGTCAAGATGAATATAGATCCGGCATGTGGCTCCATCAGAATGAGCCATGTGGCCCCATCAAAATAGAAGAAATACAAAAAATCAATGTAAAATCAAAATTAAATAACAAATGGAGTCAAATGAAAAAGTGTTCAACATGAAAGTTGTTTTTCAAAATATGCAATTTTTATATAGAACTCAAAATCAGAATGCATTATATGTAATAGTTGATATTTTTGCAAGTATTTTTAAGGAATAAAAACATTTCTTTTATTTATTTTGTTACTTTTTAGCATTTTTACATAATGAATAATATACAATGAGGAAAGGGAGCCTACTTCATGAAGTGGTAACCTTACTTCATGCTCATTTTGGTCAATTTTTTATTTTTTTTGGAAAATATCACCATGGATTTTTATAACTATATTCCTCTAATATGTCATTCCAATTTTGTCAAAAACAGATACTCCTAGACCCTCCATCCAGAACATGTCGATTACAGTAATTTAAAGACCGTTAAAATTACATGTTCTAGATGGAGGGCATAAGAGTCTCTATTTCCGATGAAATTGGAATGACATATTAGGGGGATATAGTGGTGAAAATCTATGATGGAATTTTCCAAAAAATAAAAAAAATGGTCAAAATGGACATGAAGTAAGTGAGGTTATCTACTTCATGAAGTAGGCTCCCTTTCCTCATATACAATATATTATATACAATATTAATCTAATGTTTATTGGATTTTTATTAAAAAAACATGGAAAATAAATAGACCTTAATAGACATAATATGTGATTATTTATGATCAATAATTTACCCTAATTATTTACAAAACGTTAAATATACTTAATTAATTGTTAAATTAAGTGAATAGATTAAGATAGAGGGATAATAAATCTAAACAAAGCTGATGAATCAAGGATTCATCACCCCCTATACTTAAACTTTGCTCATCCTCGAGCAAATAAAGAATGAATAAGTTAGTTTAATCCATGATTGTGCATGTGAATTATAAGACTTGACATTCAGGATACAAGTTTCACGCGACTCTTAAACTCTAAGCTCAACCAAGTCTTAGTCAAAAGGAACTCAACTTCCCTAATTATCAGACTCTTGGTATATACATTAGTATAAGAGGTATGTCGTTTAGTGTGATTACATGTACAAGTGTAGAGTCAATGCGTCGTTGAGGTCTCAGACTAAAAGATCTTCCTTAAGACCCAACCCTCAACTCTAAGGAATAAATAGAGTCCCTCTGCATTTCACCATCTCTTTAGTTATCAGATTGAAATGGTGTGATGGAATGGTCAAGTATGGAAGATGTAGGTTTGTGTCATTTCTTTTCTCCTCACATAGGAACAAGGATCTCTCAAGTGCCTTGTTAACATATACTTGTATTTTTGGTGTTAAAGTATGTCCATCAAGAATGATGAGTCGTATGCACTTGATTTTGTTGGGATACACCGAGGTTCATCTCTTTTGAATATATATATTATACCTCCAACACTCAGACTTGTATCGCTAACGATGCAGAGCCCTTTTATCATGCTCACCCGACTCATAAAGTGTAATTGAATCAGTCTAAGTGGACATTTTGTAAAGGTTGGAAGTGCTCGTCATTGCCATAAGCTCTTTGAATTCTTCTTGGAATGTATGAGCTTTCTTTAGGTAATATTTTTTCCTTTTTTGGCTAGCACCACTGTTTTTACCAAGTTGGCACATACTGGTCAACAATTTTATGGTTTTAACTCATATTTGCACTTATGTTTAAATCAAGATAGTATAAGAACCTTGTTCTCATACTGGCTAAAATGCTGACACTTAGGTTTCATGAAGCAATCCTCAATCTTATCACATCCTCGAGCATAATTAAATCAGGTCCAAACTGAAACCTCTCATCCTAGTTTCTCGGGTGAAATGACTCATCACAAAATCTATGCAATCGTGCAAGTGAAGTGATGGTCATATTATTTTGAGAATAGAGATTCTACATGCAATATAGCATGTCTATCTTTTAAATTAGGGGGTTCAAGTTATTTAAGTCCTAAGCCCCTAGTGACCAAGAATGTTTAAGTTATGAGTTAAGTGTCACTCTAAACCAAGTATCCCGAACTGCACAAGTCTTGTGTGACGTGAAAGTATCAGGGTTAAAACCACTTAGATTTCAAATAATTTTGCAAGTATATACAAAAACAATGTGTTAAAATCAATTGTACCCTTTTGCAAACAGTTTGTAAAATATTTTTGCAAACCATGTCACCTTACATATGTAAAGAGATTTTCAAAACATTTTACAAATCATTTTTTCAAAAATCAATTTCAAATCCCTATTTGCAAACAAATTGTAAAATATTTTTATAAAAACCATGTCACATTTGTATATAGATTTTTAAAATATTTTACAAATCATTTTACAAAATCATTTAAAAAAATCTCTTTGGCCTTAGCCCACAATAATAAGAAAATATTTCAAAGTACAAGCTACGGATAAAGTATACATGGAATATATGCGTACACCCCCTATACATAGCTTGTGCTATGTCCTTATAGCACGAAGTGATATGAAGACATAACTCGTACTAAATATAAAGAGATTGTACTAGAAGTGAAAGGGGTATCCCTCATACTTAGGTTTTAAACAACGTAAGTATAAGAAGAAAGTACAAAGGTATGTGGTAACAAATGTACAAAAGAATAGAGAGACTAGACCAACAGGGGCTCGATTTCCCCCTATACTTGGGTTGAAGGAGCCTAGATAGAAAAGACAAGAGCCTAAAGAAGAGTGATGCGAACTACGCGTGCAATAACCTAAATGACGATTCACGAAAGAAACTATTAAAAACAAAATGACGAATGAAGACAGCCAACGTATGACAGACCAAAATCAGCAACAAAATATCCACGTTAATTGCGATTTAGCACCGATTTCGATCCACAAAAGTTAGGTCAAATAGAAGAGTCAAGAATATTAGAAAAGTTATCACGATATTGCAACTACTAGGGGTCTCAACGATTCACCAAACCGAATCAACAGTACAACAATCCACAAACTATAGTATGCGGTGGAATAAAATGGATCAAATAACGCTCATACCACAACCGGCAGGGGTCCGTTGATTGCGCTTCAGATCTGGTCAAACAGGATAACGGTTGAGACAGGGGGGTTCCGAGCAACGTCAAGGCCGTAGATGGTGGCTGCTTCCTCGGGAGGTCAGACAGGTTTCAGGTTGAGCAGGTCGCGTCGGATCGCGGTTCCAGAGACAGCAGGTGGCAACAGTGCGGCAGGGCCCAGCGATATGGGTATCGCAAGGATGGGGGAGGGGCTTTGCGGTGGAGAGATCGAGGGGGGGAGGGAGGCGGCGCAGGAGAGGAGAGGGAGGGACAGCACGGTGGAGAGCGTCGAGGCGGTGCAGAGGAGGGCGGTGTCGCGCGGCGAGGAGGGGAGGGCGCGGCGATGTGGGGGGGAGGCGGCGATGGGGCTGCAGGCGAGGGCCGCTCGCGGGAGGGATGGAGTCGGCAGGCGGCGCAGGGGCGCACAAGACCTGGGGCGCGCGATCGGAGTAGAGGGGGGGAGGTGGAGGAAGAAGAGGAAGGAGGGGAGGGAGGCGGCGGCACGGTGGAGAGGAATGGGAGGAGAGGTAGGGGCGCTGGGGTAGGAGGCGGCGCTGGGGGGGTTAGGGCACGGGAGAGGGGTAGCGGGGAGAGAGAGGCGCGGGATTGGAGAGGGAGAGAGAGAGAGAACCGAGAGAAGAATTAGGGATGGGAGAAATTTTCTTAATTCAACTTAATCTCCAATTACAAAATAAGGGGCCCTTTTATAGAGGTCAGTCCCCCTCAAACTAAATAACAGCTATTCCTAAAAACTAGGGAAAAATAAAAAGAAAATAAAAAGAGGATAACAAGGCCTTTTATAATGAGCCTTTTACATATGGAATAAATAAACAAAAAATAAATACTAATTAGACCAAATAAATGTCTACTAAAATTAAGTTGCTATCATGCTGCATCAACTCCCCCCTGCTGAAAAGAATCTCGCTCCGTCGAGATGGCCTCGTGGAAGTTCTGAAGTATATCGGGGCGGAGTTGTTGGAGTTCGTCTTCGTCGATTCAGGTGCAATCGGTAAGAGGTCTTCCCTTCCATTTGACTAGATATCGTCGGAAAAGACCACGTCTAGTCGTCATGTCTCGGATATCTGCAATATCTTCAATTTGGTCGGCATCGGTTGCGGTTGGCGGGTGGCGCATGTCATCATCAGGAACTGCTGGAGTAGTGGTATCCGTCTGTTCATCTCCATGATATAAGAAGAGATCTGATACGTTGAATACTGGCGATGTCTGGACGTCTGGCGGCAGGTCTAGTAAATAAGCATTGGTCCCAATCCTCTTGAGGACTCGGAATGGACCAATCTTTCGTTCGCTCAATTTTTGGTGGACTCTCAAAGGAAATCTCTCTTTTTTCAGGTGGACCATCACTAACTCTCCAACTCTGAACTCGCTCTCTCTTCGGTGTAGGTTGGCTTGGGTCTGGTATTTCTGGGTCATAGCTTGGAGTTTGGCTCGGATTTCAGTATGGATGTGGGTTAAATGTTCGACCAGATCCTCAGCAGCTGCACTACTTCTCCCTTGCACGGTTGTGGGTTTTAGGTCAAGGAATTGAGTAAGTGGAAAGCCGTACACACTCTCAAAAGGGGATTTTCCGGTGGACCTATTAGTGGAACTGTTATATGCGAATTCAGCTTGGGGAAGAATTAGATCCCACTTGGACGGAGAGTCCCCTGCAAGACATCGCAACAAATTTCCTAATGACCTGTTAACTACTTCAGTTTGCCCATCTGTTTGTGGATGATAAGCGGTGCTATACTGCAAACGAGTACCAAGACGGGACCAAAGAGTGCGCCAAAAATGACTCAAAAACCGAGTATCGCGATCCGAGGTAAAAGAACGAGGGACACCATGCAAACGGACGACATCACGAAAAAACAAATCGGCGACATGAGATGCATCTGAGGTTTTCCTACATGCAATGAAATGGGCCATTTTGGAAAATCGATCCACCACCACAAAAATAGAGTCAACTTTTCGCACAGTGAGGGGTAATCCTAGCACAAAATCCATGGTGATGTCTTCCCAGGGTCGCAGAGGAATGGGCAGGGGTGTGTATAGTCCAGTGTTCTGTCGGTGGCCCTTGAATCTTTGACATGTTTGGCATTTCTGTACAAATTTCGTCACATCCTTGCGCAGTTGCGGCCAATAAAAACGCTCTTGGAGTAGAGTCAAAGTTTTGTCTCGTCCAAAATGTCCAGCTAAACCTCTGTTGTGTAGTTCTGAAATTAAGCTCTCACGAAGGGACGTGGCAGGAATGCACAGTTGGCGGCCTTTGAATAGGAAACCCTCATGAAGAACAAAAGTGGTTGTTGGGTCCTGCCCGGTACCAACACAGTCGGCATGAATTCGACCGAAGTCAGGGTCAGTGGGATAGAGGTCTTTGAGGGCTTCAAATCCGGTCGTGCTGACGGTCATTGTGGTCAGGGCATGCGCTCGCCGGCTCAACGCGTCGGCCACACGGTTCAGGGTTCCAGCTTTGTGTTTGAGGTGGAAGGTGTATTCTTGGAGGAAATTAACCCACTTGGCATAACGCTTATTAAGAGTTTTCTGGGAATTCAAATATCTCAGGGCTTCATGATCAGAGTTAAGGATGAATTCTCGCTGGATCAGGTAATGTCTCCAATGCTTGAGGGCTTGGACCACAGCATAAAATTCAACGTCATAAGTGGAGTACCGTGATCTGGCATCGTTCAATTTCTCGCTGTAGAAGGCGACAGGTCGTCCTTCTTGGCTTAGGACAGCGCCAATCCCGACATGTGAGGCGTCGCAATCGACCACGAAAATCTTGGTGAAGTCGGGGAGTGCTAAAACAGGAGCATGCGTCAATTGATGCTTCAGATTTTGAAAGCTCGTTTCTGCTTCAAGAGTCCAGGCGGGTGCGCCTTTCCGCGTACAATCTACCAACGGAGCTGCACAAGTGCTGAAGTTCCGTATGAAACGTCGGTAGAAAGAAGCTAATCCCAGAAAGCTGCGAATTTCCGTGAGTGTTTTGGGTACGGGCCAGCTTTGAATGGCCTGGATTTTGGAGGGATCAACCTTAAGTCCATCAGTGGTGACAATGTATCCTAGGAAGAAGACCGTGTCAGACATGAAGGAGCATTTCTTGAGGTGGACGTACAGTTTTTGGTCTCTCAGGGTTTCTAGGACTTGTCGCAAGTGAGATAGGTGGTCTTCTTTGGTCAAACTGTAGATCAGGATATCATCGAAGTACACGACCACAAATTTGCCAATAAAGGGTCGCAAAACATGATTCATTGTCCGCATGAAGGTGCTTGGGGCATTCGACAAGCCGAAGGGCATGACTGTCCATTCATATAGGCCTTCTTTGGTTTTGAAAGCGGTTTTCCATTCATCTCCAGATCGCAGGCGGATCTGGTGGTATCCACTGCGGAGATCCATCTTGGAGAACAGTTTGGCCCCAGATAACATATCAAGCATATCATCAAGGCGTGGAATGGGAAAACGATATTTGATTGTTACCTTGTTGATAGCTCGACTGTCCACGCACATTCTCCATGTGCCGTCTTTCTTCGGGGTAAGCAGAGCAGGAACCGCCACGGGGCTCATACTCTCTCGAACATACCCACGTCTCAGCAGGTCGGTAACCTGTAGGTTCATCTCTTCATGCTCACTTGGGCTCATTCGGTAATGGGGTAGGTGAGGCAAGCTGTCTCCAGGGACTAGATCAATGTGATGTTGAATGTCTCGCAACGGGGGTAGTCCTTCAGGCAACTCTTCGGGCATGATGTCAGAGAACTCTTGGATTATGGGCTTTATCTCAGGTGGAACTTCAGAAGGAGTTGTCTCTTGGTCGGCCACTTCACGTCCCATTAACGCATAGATGGTGGAGCTCTCTTGAATTTCACGCTGGAATGCTTGGGCTTCCATTAACAACACAGAGCCCGTGGTCGTAGGCTTGGCCGGTGGGGTTTTGTTACTAGTTTGGGTGGTCGCAGCTCGGAGTGTAGCCACTTGACGAGGGCTAAGGGCTTCGCGTTGCGGTCTGAGGGTTACACGAACCTTGTCTATGAGAAAGGTGTACGTGTTCGGTTTTCCTCGGTGTTCGGTGTCTCGATCGAATTGCCACGGTCTCCCTAGAAGTATATGACAGACATCCATAGGGGCTACATGGCACCACACCTCGTCCTTATATGTGGGACCAATGGAGAATCTAACGAGGCTTTGACGGTGGATCGGGATTTGGGTACCACCTCGAAACCATGCCACGTTGTACGGTTTTTCGAGTGGTTGTGTTGGCAGACCCAACTTATCCACCATTTCTTGGGAAATGAAGTTCTCAACGCTTCCTCCGTCAATGATTAGAGAACAGCGTCGTCCTCCTGAGGTGCAGGTGGTTCGGAAGATGCTGCGTCGCAGCCAGCTATCAGCATCGTGGACAGCGGGGGTGAGCAGAATGTTTGTGGGTGCGCTGTCGGGAGCGAGAAAGTCTTCGTGTTCAATCACCAGGAACGGGCCAGAGTCGTCTCCATCAACTCCTAGAGGTTCATAGTCATCGGCTCCCATGGTGTCAGTGGTCAACGCAGTCGGATTCTCTTCAGGGGATTCTTGCTGGTCAGGGTCGGGGTATTCAGGGTCGTCGGTGGTGCATAGATGGACGGGTCTAGCCCTAGGATTTGGGCATTCTGCGGCACGATGGCCCTTCTGATAGCATCGGAAGCAGGTATCGGGTCCTACAACAGGTCGGCTTCCCAAGATGCCTTGGCTGGAGTTTCCAGTGGGTGGTCGGGCGATGGCCGGAGTTGATGGTTTGGCTGGGGTTTTACCCGTCACAACTGATGAGGGGCCCATCGGTTTGGAGTACATCATCGGAGTACTGGTACGAGGGGCGGAGTTCGCTGAGAAGGGCATCTTCCTTGTCTGGGCTTTAGCAAGCTTGGTCTCAGCCCGTTCAGCCTGCTTGTAAGCTTCGTCGACATCGCGGCAGTTGTGGAGGTAGAGTTCATCTTGGATGACTTGGTGGAGGCCTTGCATATAGCGAGTGACTTCCTGAATAGGAGTCTCCTGCAAACGGTTGCGGTGGACTAGGGATTGGAATCCTTCGGTGTATTCCTTTACGCTCATGGTGCCTTGTCTCCAGGATTGCAGTCGCGCGTACAGATCGCGTCTGTAATCTTCAGGCACGAATTTGGTCTTCAGTTTAGCTTTCATTTTGCTCCAACTGCGGATTTTACTTTTTCCCTTTCGTTTGCGCTCAGACTGCAAACGATCCCACCATAGCAGAGCATGTCCCTTTAATTTGATGGTGACAAATTGAACCTTTCGCTCGCTAGGCATAGATTTCCACACGAAGAAGTGTTCAACGGTTTGGAGCCAATCCAGGAAGACGTCAGGATCTCGTCCTCCGTCAAATTCAGGGACATCGAGACGGATACCTCGATCCCATCCATCGTCGGACTTGGGTCCATTTCGGGGTTGGAATTGATTTTCACCATTAGTTTGTGGAGTATAGCCAAAGGAGTATGAATCTGGAGTCTTGGGGATGAAAGGGGTGTATTCTCTGGGCTCTTCACTTTCTTGTGAATGATCATCGCTCACATGTCCGTCGGAAGTGGATGAACTAGAGTCACGGGACGTGCTATTCCGGGATCGTGATTTCCGGCCAGTGCGTCGACCTTTGTTGGGATTTTCATCACTAATGTCTGGTCCTAGCACGCGGCTATTCAATGTAGCAATTTGTTCATGGGCATTGGTGATTTTACGATCTAGTCCAGCGATTTGGGTACTCAGTTGATTGTTCATGTGCTGTAATTGGGCAAACAAAGCTTCTAAGGTTAATTCGGGGTGTGGAGTGTAGGGGGGTTTAGAGCCACTAGGTTTGTCGGCCATGGATTCTAGGGTTTTGTTTTGTATTTTTTTTTTATATATGCAACGAATGAATGGGATGCAGACGAAATGCAGAATCGGGAGGCTCTGATACCAAATTGATGCGAACTACGCGTGCAATAACCTAAATGACGATTCACGAAAGAAACTATTAAAAACAAAATGACGAATGAAGACAGCCAACGTATGACAGACCAAAATCAGCAACAAAATATCCACGTTAATTGCGATATAGCACTGATTTCGATCCACAAAAGTTAGGTCAAATAGAAGAGTCAAGAATATTAGAAAAGTTATCACGATATTGCAACTACTAGGGGTCTCAACGATTCACCAAACCGAATCAACAGTACAACAATCCACAAACTATAGTATGCGGTGGAATAAAATGGATCAAATAACGCTCATACCACAACCGACAGGGGTCCGTTGATTGCACTTCAGATCTGGTCAAACAGGATAACGGTTGAGACAGGGGGGTTCCGAGCAACGTCAAGGCCGTAGATGGTGGCTGCTTCCTCGGGAGGTCAGACAGGTTTCAGGTTGAGCAGGTCGCGTCGGATCGCGGTTCCAGAGACAGCAGGTGGCAACAGTGCGGCAGGGCCCAGGGATATGGGTATCGCAAGGATGGGGGAGGGGCTTTGCGGTGGAGAGATCGAGGGGGGGAGGGAGGCGGCGCAGGAGAGGAGAGGGAGGGACAGCACGGTGGAGAGCGTCGAGGCGGTGCAGAGGAGGGCGGTGTCGCGCGGCGAGGAGGGGAGGGTGCGGCGATGTGGGGGGGAGGCGGCGATGGGGCTGCAGGCGAGGGCCGCTCGCGGGAGGGATGGAGTCGGCAGGCGGCGCAGGGGCGCACAAGACCTGGGGCGCGCGATCGGAGTAGAGGGGGGGAGGCATGGCCTCAAATTTCAGCGAAATTCGGTCGAATTTCTGTCGAATATCGATATCCAGTCGAAATCGAAATTCGACCGAAATGACCGAAATGACCGAAATATGGGGGTGCTAGTACAAAAAATGACCGAAATGACCGAAATTTCGGTCGAAATTCCACCGAAATTCCATCGAAATTCTGTTTTGGTCGATACCGAAATGGTGACCGAAACCGACATTTAAGGCCTTGGGGGGAGGTGGAGGAAGAAGAGGAAGGAGGGGAGGGAGGCGGCGGCACGGTGGAGAGGAATGGGAGGAGAGGTAGGGGCGCTGGGGTAGGAGGCGGCGCTGGGGGGGGTTAGGGCACGGGAGAGGGGTAGCGGGGAGAGAGAGGCGCGGGATTGGAGAGGGAGAGAGAGAGAGAACCGAGAGAAGAATTAGGGATGGGAGAAATTTTCTTAATTCAACTTAATCTCCAATTACAAAATAAGGGGCCCTTTTATAGAGGTCATTCCCCCTCAAACTAAATAACAGTTATTCCTAAAAACTAGGGAAAAATAAAAAGAAAATAAAAAGAGGATAACAAGGCCTTTTATAATGAGTCTTTTACATATGGAATAAATAAACAAAAAATAAATACTAATTAGACCAAATAAATGTCTACTAAAATTAAGTTGCTATCATGCTGCATCAAAGAGGGAACCAAGAACTAAATGAAGTGAATTAATTGAATCTTGAGATATTTGAGCCTACGTGAGTGCTTTAGAAAGTGTAATAAGAATCTCACACAAGATAAACGCAATAGCAAACCCTTTTATTTCACCAACTTCACATATGAAGGCCATGAGAGTTCAGCCAAATTATGGTGTATGTTTTAATTAATATAGAATCCATTACTCACATCGAGTCTCCTTACGTCCAACGGTGTTCCTAATAGTTGTTGAGAAAAATGAAAGAGATGTTTATTCTTGTGAACCCTAAGCTCTCTTATATATAGGAGAGACCTATGGGTAAATTGCAAAGATCAGACATAAGAGATACTAAATAGAGAAATAATACATAAAACACAAAACTCTCTACACTCCCCCTCAAGATGGTGCATAGATGTCGATCACACTCAACTTGGATGAACACTTCTAGAAGGCTCCTCTGAGCAAGGCCTTGATTAAGATATCGTTGTTTGATCTCCTGAATTGATGTGAATGGTAGAGATGAAACACTTCTGGATCATATCCCGTGTATAGTGGCAGTCCATCTCGATATGTTTAGTTCTTTCATGAAACGCATGGTTACTGGCAATGAATAGAGCAGCATGATTATCACATTGTAGCTACATAGGAAGAGGAACATCTATATGTAAATCTGCAAATACTGCTCGAACCCACATCATCTCTGTGCTTGCTTGTGCCATAGCCCTATACTCAGATTCATCACTTGACCTGGCAACCACAGTTTGCTTCTTACTCTTCCAAGATACAAGAGAACAGCCAACAAATACAACAAAACATGAAGTGCGCTTTCTGTCCTTGGGGCAACCTGCATAGTCTGCATCAGCACAGGCTGAAATAGTAAGATCTTCCCCTTTCATAAATAACAATCCTGCACATGGGGATGATTTTAGGTACCTCGGTATCATATACACATCATTCATATGTACCTATCGGGTTTGCTCCACGAATTGACTCACCTGACTAACCGAAAGGAAATATTGGGCCTAGTAATAGTGACATAAAGAAGTTTTCCCACCAATTATCTATATCTTCTCTTGTCTACTTCATTTGTAACATCCTCATATAGTCCCATACCGGGATCCATAAGAGTAGTAGCAAGTCTACACCCAGTCATTCATGTCTCAACAAGCATATATGTGGCATACTTCCTTTGGGTCATCACAAGACCCTACTGATTCCTGGCAAACTCTAACCCTAAGAAATATCTTAGGGTGTCAAGATCCTAGGTGACAAATTGACATCCCAGAAACTCCTTTGCTCTTTTCATCTCTCGTACATCATCTCCAGTGACAAGTATGCCATCAACATAGACCATAATAATTACAATACCTGTAAATGTCCTGTGAACAAACAGTGAATGGTATGCATTTGACCTTCTAAAGCCTTGGTTCTCAAATAAATCCGAGAGCTTCTGAAACCATACCCCCGGGCTTTGCTTCAGGTCATATATAGCATTGTGAAGTCTACAAACATGTTGACACTCCCCCTCAGCACAAAACCCCGGAGGCTGCTGCATGCAAGGCCTTAAATGTCGGTTTCGGTCACCATTTCGGTATCCACCAAAATAGAATTTCGATGGAATTTCGGTGGAATTTCGACCGAAGTTTCGGTCATTTCGGTCATTTTTTGTACTAGGACCCCCATATTTCGGTCATTTCGGTCGAATTTCGGTTTCGACTGGATATCGATATTCGACAGAAATTCGACCGAATTTCGCTGAAATTTGAGGCCATGGCTGCATGTAGACTTTCCCCTGAAGATCACCATACAAGAATGCATTTTTAACAGCAAGCTGAAATAAAGACCAATCACGTGCCACTGCAACGGAGAGAAGAACCCGTAGAGTAGAATGGCGAGCGACATGTGAAAAAGTGTCCATATAATCTACACCATATGTCTGAGTCAAACCCCATGCAATCGGTCTAGCCTTGTAACGATCAATAGTGCCATATGCATTGTGTCTCACGGAGAACATTCACTTGGAACTGGCAAAAGTAGCTCCAATGGGAGCGGGGACCAGGCTCCAAGTACCACGTGACTATAGAGCAGCCATCTCCTCTCCCATAGCTAGACGCTATTGACTATCTTCCAATGCTCCTTAATAGGTACGTGGTATAGCCACGACATATAGTGTAGCAGCAAATTTCTTGAACTCCCATGTTAAGCGATCAAATGAAACGCGGAAAGCGAGTGGACATGAGGCACAGTTGCGCTTCTGCTTTCTAATGGCAATAGGAACATCCAGGTCATCAGGTATCTCCTAAGTTTAAGGACTAGTCTCCTGTAAAGTACTCTGCTCAGACATATCTCCAGATCCATCGTTAGAAACCCTGTTGTCAGTACATACCTGAAGCGTGTTGGATGACAAACTCAAACTCAGGCCCATCAGAAAGTCAAAAGTGATCGTTCAGCTGGCTGATCGATCTATCAAACGGTCGAGAAGAAACATTTCAGCCATCGTTACTTTCCAAGGTGCTCTACTCAAGGTGGACTTCACTGTCATTGACATCGAGCACCGAGGAGAGTTTACCCAGTCTCCGCTTATTCTCGAGAAGCCGTTCTTAGCCTTGGCTAAGGCGACTATAGATTGCGAGACTTGGAAAATCGATTTTACAGCATTGGGAACGCTTCGACCTCATCCATTCTTTGATACACTTTACTCTAAGGTGACCCGCACATCTGCTGACAGTCGTGACCATCGAGAGGTAGATGAGTCCCACCTCTCTGCTACACCTGAGAGACCGACCATCCTGATGACCGTTGGTTCTGAGACTCCCCACACCTCCACTTCATCAACTTCTTGCACCACTGTGACAGCTTTTAAAGAGGACTCACAACCAGAAGCTATTATTGAGTCGGACACGACCTTTGTTGATTGCCATGACCATTTTGATGATCCGACACAAGAGCCCAATAATGCCAAGCCAACTGAGATCACTAGCACCTTCTCGAGATGCGCGCTGACCCTTCAGGAATATTCCAATCTATATGGTGACTCGTCTGATGAGGAACCCATGATCAGCACCGCACCACATCCTGGACCTTCAAAGGAAACAACCAAGACTAAATTGACTTCACATCAAAACACGGTTGCTTCCTCCTCTAGTCAGTTATCTAGTGAGAGGAAGTCGAGAATTGATTCCTCGAGGTATTCCCCTGAACCCCTCAAGGCGCGTCGCTCTCCTCTCCCTCTCAATGATTCAGGTTTTAGAAAACCGACTAAGAAAGTTTCCTTCAACATACCGCATAAGGAATTTCCTGAGGAGCCCTCATCTGGTCCGGATAAGGTGATTTATATGAGTGAGCCCAGTTCGGCTTTTCTTAAGCCGTATCTAAGCAAGCAGTCATGTGTCGACCCTCGTTGGACGATCCCTTCACCTCACTACTATTCATCTAAGGACGATTCCGACAGCGACACACTTGTATATTCCTTACCTCTTCGCTCCCGCAAGAAGGTTTGTCACAAACCTTCTTGATCCTTGTATATTCTCACTCCTTGTATATATTTTCCCTCCCTCCCCAGTGATTCGAATCACTCGCCCCGGCTCCATATCATTTCATTTTATGGCTATACTTAGGATGATCAGATCCTAAGTATAGAGGGGAGAGTGACCCAAGTCTCTTCACCATTCGTTGTATATTCTCTAGATCTCATCGGTTCTCACACTCACTCATGTCCTATACTTAGGCAGACAAGAGCCTAAGTATAGGGAGGAACGACACCCGTCGTGTATATACTCCTTTATTTCCCCTCTTAACCTCTCCCGCCTCATTTTTTATCTTCTTCTACACTTAGGCTGCCATAGCCAAGGTATAGGGGGCGGAGCGACTTCTATACTTTTTGTTATTTTAGCTTTCCTACGCTTAGCACGATCTATGTTTTTTTCCTCGTTTTCATGCTCTGAGGACATAGCACATGCTAAGTATAGGGGGACGTGTATATATTACATATATACTTAACCCATAGCTCGTATTTTCGCGTATTTTCGCGTATTTTTGTATATATTATTTAATAATTACGGGTGGGTAAAAATTGAAAAAAAATTGTATACTTGTATAGTATATTGTATAATACTTGTAAAACTTTTGTAAAAAAATTGTATACTTGTATAATATGTATATTGTATAACAAATGTATAATTTGTATAACACTTATAAAACTCTTGAAAAATTGTTGTAAAATAGGAGGTATACCAAATTTTTGAAAAACACAAAAAAATAACAAAACAAAAACAAAAAATAGGCTTCTTATTTACTCTTGCATATCATCCTTGCATTTCAAAAAAAAGAGACTTGCATTTCATTCATCTACATAGCATGCCATTTACATCTCGTATGCATATCTTGCATATGCAAAGTGAAAAGCTAGTGCGTTCTGAACCAAGTTATGAGTAGATGTTGAGAAGGGACTTGATTTGACCTTAATCCACCTGATTTCAGAGGAACCTTATAGGAACTGGAGTTAAGATTTCTCAGGTCGTGTGACTTAATTCTTTGAGTCCGCAAGTCTATGTTCGTATGTCATCTTGATTGGTCTAAGTAGAATATCTCGTGCACACGCATAATTCTTTTAGATAGTGATCTAACTTGGACAAATACAATGCACGTAGCTCTTCATTGATGGGGTGGTGAGGAGGTAGAATCATTTGGCTTGGAGTAGCACACGGGTGGAAACATCTGTCCTCCTCTAGGGAGGGAAGTGCATCTCAACCTAGTCTGGTGATGTTGACATCTAAGGACGAGATGTTGTGGGTTGCAATAATGCTTCAAAAAAGGGATAGACTACTGGCTCAAGAGGAAAAAACGCCTGATAAACATGATGCACCTTGTATATAGTTCAGAAAAAAAAGAAAAAGGAAAAGGAAAAATGAAAAAATGCAAGAACTCCAAAAAAAATAAGACAGGTCTGAGTGAAAATAAAATACATGTCAGAGTATGTATATTAGCAAGAAGTCTGCAGCTGGATGACTTGGCTACACTGGTCAGGCATCCTCGGATATGTAGCTACACTGGCTACCATCCATTCTTTCTCCACCCCCTCCTCTTGAGCTGGTCTCACTTGAACTTAGAAGGGAATACCTCGTTCCTCGAGGAAAGAGATACTGGACCGGGGAATTAGAGTTACCTTGTTAGAGGAAGCTGGTTCTGAGCCATTCTTGATGTGGAGAACTATTTTACACTTACACAGTACAAGTAAGAATCATAGTCATTAGAAATTTACGTTTGAGGATTCGTTCTGACCTGACTATTAAGGCGTCTTGAATAGAAGACTTGTGGAACTTGAAGTCTGTTAGGTCTTAAGTTCATATCCCAATAAGGTTCCTCCACACAATTAATCCAAAGGTCGAGTCAAGCTCCATTTTCAACTTTTGTTCGTGACCTTGATATGGAACCCAAAATCATTTCACTCTTGCATTTCATTTTAGTTGCTCGGGGACCAGCAAGGTTTAAGTATAGGGGGTTGATGAATCTGTGATTCATCACTTTTAAAATTGAAAATAGAGCCTTATTCCCGAGTAATTAGTTGCATATTTCCACTTATATTGCATAATTAGCATTCATGCATGCATAAATAAATATCTGTATTTTAGCATTCATATTTGCATTAAATAAGAATCCCAATTCATTTGTAAAAATCACCTGTATATTCACCATATTTCACCTATTTGTATATACTTTATACTAACTCCAAATCCAATAAAATCAACTCTATAGTGTATATATTACTAACACCAATAAAGAAAAAATATCAAAAAATACTAACTTGTAAAATTGACCAATAAAACCCCAAACCAAGTTGGAGACTATGAACCTTAAAATGTGTATATCTCTCCCATACAATGTCCGATTTAGGTCTACTCACTTTTAAAGTAATATACATTCAAAGACCTTCAAAACAAGATCAATTTCATTAAAATCGGAGATCGTATGTGAAACTTGGGTTTTGGGACCCTATTGTATATCGTACATATAGACCTTTTTGCCCTTATACTTTATCATTTTATTTTCTTAATTATTAAAAATCCAAAAAATAGATTAAGGTGTAAATATTCTTTTTATATTTTCTATATTTTTATTTTGATTTTTCTCTTATTTAAAAATGACAAAAAGTTACAAAAGATAAAAATGCGGTATTTTATATTTATAAGGTACCACCCAAAAATACACTTTGTACATATTACTTCTTTTGATTTTCGACCCTTCATGAAAGTTGTAGATCTCGTCGAGACGAGCAACTTTTCGTGTTGACCACTTTTTGATTTAACCCCTTTTGTTATTTCTTTTTTATTTTTCTTTACATTTAATTTTGATTTTCCGGGAGCGACACGTGGCAGCTCCTGGAGCCGTCACGTGTCACCCCATTTTTTATTTTATTTTACTATTATAAATTTCGTGTTTTATTTTATTTATTATTTATTTTATTTATTATTTGTTTTATTTATTATTATTTATTTTAATTATTATTTATATTTATTTATTTATTTTCCCTTCATTATTTAATAGCCTACTTATTTTACTCTACTTATTATATATTTTATTTTATTATATATTTTATTTTATTTCTCTCCTTTTTACTTATTCTTTACTTGGTCCCTACTCCAAGTCACCACCTCCTCCATCTTCTCCATCTTCTCCACTTACTTTCTAATTCCCTTCTCCTCCTTTTTATTCTCCGCTCCTCCATCATTTTCCTCGATCTAATATTCTACGAGATAGGTTCGAGCCCCGTTTAAGCCGTGAGGTGACAGCTCATCCTTAAACGCCAAGCAACGACGACCTGCAGGCGAGATCCGCGGAGACCCCCATCCCCACGTCGTTGTTCTTCAATGGAAGCCAACCAAGCTTTGCGGGAGCCTTGCCGACCCGTTCAAGGCGATAACTCCGGCCAAAGAGAATCTCTATTTGGTCGATTCCCAGGCATCAACACCCACTTACCATCAGATATAATTTCCTTACTCTATCTCCTTCTTCTCATCTTTTTTATTTAACATTTTTTTTGTTTGTTATTTACACATCACTATAAAAACTCACAACCATTATTTCACTATCATCACAATTCCATTCTCCGCCCCTTTTCTTATTTCATTTCTCTATTTTTTCATTCCTGTTTACCAAAAAATACAAAAAATTAAAAAAAATAAAAAAGGAAGAAACAGGAACTAGAGGAGGCTGTCGGAGTCACCCCCCCCCATTTTGCTCCTTCCGTCGGCACCGCCCTGCGCACCGACCGCTGCCCCTGCGGCGACGCTTTGCCAGGAGCCTTCCAGCCCTCAGCCACCAGCGATCGTTGCCATCGACCGCCCTGGAACACCGCCATCCGCTCCTGCTGCTCCATGGCAGTCCGTCGCGCGAACGGCCGGGCGCATACCTGCCTTCTCTTCCACGGCCGCGCGCGGCGCAGCCCAGCACCGCCACGCCGGTCCCCGCTCGCCATCACCCTCCTACGGTAGCTGCGCCGCCCAGAAGCGGCTGCCGCCCTCCACTGACTACCGCCAGCGGCTGCAGCGCCGCCGCGCAGTCTAGCCCCCCCGCGTGGACCTGCGCGCCCGTGCGCCTTCTCCTCGCGACTGCCCAGCACCGCCCGGCCTTGCGCGGCGCACGTGCACTGGCCGCCGCCCTCCTAAGGATCCCCGCCACACCACAAGGGCACCCCACCTGTTAACCTCGTCGTCGGTGTCGCCCCTCCAGGTCGCCTCCTCCGCAGCCCGCGCCTCCGGCGCCGCCGCAGCGCCCACGAGCGGTTCCCCGCGCCCCCTCGGCGAGCCCTAGAACGTGGGTTCTTAGAACCCACGTCAAAAGGTTGATTTTGATTTTTATTTTTATTTTATTTTGTAAATACTGCACTTTTTACCCTCTGAATTACTTTATTTACAAAAACGCCCATGTGTGTAGTTTGTTTATTTAATTTCAATTTCTGTTTTGCAAACAACACTGACTTTGATCATTAATTTGGACATTAGTTTTACATCAATTTTTTAATCAAAAATAACATTTTGTAGAGCATCTAAATCATTATCTTGTGACTATTTATTTGTATTTTTGTGAGCATCAGTTTATTTATTAAAAATCAGATTTTGAAAATCAGCGATATTTTGCCCATTTAAGCTCTGAAATTTGCACAAACATATTTCTTGCTCTAAAAATTGTGAAAAATTTGTAGGTGATGCTTCTAAGTGCTCTTTAATTACTATCCAAGTTTCATCGAAATTGGAGTTATCTTTTGCATAGAATAAATTATAGAGTGAATTCTGTAATTGATTTTTAATTAAATCTACGAATAAGATTTTTGAGAAATCTCAATTCTCCTAGATTCCTGATTAAAATATCTATTTGAGATAATTCTTTCTCAGGATAATTTTATCTTGTGGATTTACTAAAAATTAAATACTAACAGTCACTCTGTTTTCAGTAAAAAATTCATAAAAAATCATAAAGTATCAGAAATTTCCAAAAAAAATTAGTGTAGCTTTATTTCATCATATTTTACTTCCAATAAATTTTTCATAAATTTTGCATTTCATTTGCATGAAAAATTGCATAAAAACCCAAAAAAGTTTGCATTTTTCATTTGTGCATCTTAAATCCAAAAATTCCAAAAAAATACATTTACTTGTCGTTGGATTAAGTTTATAGAAAAAAATAAAACTTGGTTGATTTGGATTAATTTCACATTAAATTTAAATTTGGCTAAGTCGGTTATTTTCTTAATAATTGGAAAATAGTGATCTAATTCATCTAATCTGATCCCGAGTTGTTCATTTGCCTCCTTGAGTCGACCCTGGGGCTTTCCCAGGTTAGACAAACATAAAATCGCACTTAATTTCATTCGACGATTCATCGATCCGTGCGGTTATTTTTTGATCGATCCAGATTTATCCGACTGCAACAAAATCGTTAATTCGATACCATTAAAAGGGTAGATTCCGGGCTAATCACCGTCCCTTCAAGTCTTCTGTGCATGTCCCGTAAAGGCAAGAGGCATTAAAGGGATGGCTCTAGAAGGCAACATATACGACCGTGACCGTCCCCTCCGATCCATACTAAATTCACTAGCATTCCTGAGACGGGCACAGAAAGCATTAAGCGACGGGTGCCACTGTCCCGCACAAAACTATATGGAACGATCATCATCATCCCATCTGGGTAGAATTATGTGGGACGAGCACGACCGTCACACATATGACCACTATATGGGACGGGCGCAAGCGTCCCGATTGCATCCTTATCGGATAATCATTGGTCGTCTCATCATATCTTTTTTTGTCCTTCAAGGAGCAACCAGACGGGATGGTCGTGATTGTCCCGTCTATGCTCCATAATGGGATGGGCCTTTGACCATCTCATCTGCACAAACGAGATGATCGGCATTTCAGACGAAACAATACACGATTGTAGCATGTTGTATTCCAGGGTGTAGTGCATGTTTCCTTTCAATGTTGAGCATATTTTATTTGTTAATTGCTAACAAATATCACAAACTTCATCATGACCATATAATGATTCTTCTACTCCACTAATAAGGAGACCCAGGGTCAAACAAGCAATTATTCTTCAAAAGGACGGTAATGTGAAGCAATGTAATTACATAATCCCCCCCCCCACCCACATACATACAACACGAAATCATCCACTCCAGTAAGAGAGTAGATTTTGAATGGAAGAGATTGGACATGTATGTGGTGGAGGGGATAAGAGAGAGGGAAATATATGTGGTTAGATTTCTTCACAGCTGGTTAATTTAACCTAATGGCAGGGGTATACAAGGCTCTTGCACTGGTGTCTATACTATTGATAATAGCCTTTCACTTTTTAGTTACATATTTGCTCTTCTTTTCTGTTTCCATAAATAGGCATGCATGATGCCGTACATATCCCATATTTACAAAAAAAAAGTGAAATATAATGATAAGAAGTAGAAGATTCAATCCAAATGGTGTACCTTGGGATCCCACTCTGCACGAAAAGGAGTCAAGTGACGGTTGAAATCATGACTATGGATAATCTCTCTACTTGGGCATTGCAAATCGCGAAAGATTGAATCCCATATTCGGATTCGATTATCTTGACATGTGCTGAGAATTTTACTGCCGGTCAAAGGAGAAAAATATGCCGAATTAACTACACGCCCATGAGCAAGATCGCCAAGCGATGAACCACTTTCTAATCGACGAGTATCCCAGATTCGAGCCTGAGAAATTCCAAGAAAAGCAACTGATTTATAAGTGCAATTTATCTACCTAACAGTCCAGATGCTCACTGTATGACGTAGAAAAATAAAAATAACTCACATAGTGATCATTCCCACAACTGAGGAGAATATCTGGCTGAACTGGATTGCAATGAAGGCCAACAACTTTGGTACCCTTTTTATGAATTAAAATTGATTTACCGATTTGATTTCTTGATCTTGTATCAACCCTAAAAACATGGTTAAAAACAACAAAAAATTAGAAAACAACAAGATCTAAAGCATGCATCAATTATTACTTCAAAAAAACTAGACATTAGGCCTGCAACCAGCAAGTTTTTTGCAAAGTCAAAGGACGACTGCCCAATAAAAACAGTCATCCACAAAACAATACCAAAACCATACAACAACAACAAAGCCTTTTCCCGCATATAAGTAGGGTCGGCTACATGGATTCTTCACCTCCATTCCGATCTATCTTGGGTCAATCTCGGGCTTATATCCAAAAAACTAAGATCCTTTCGTATAGTCTCTTTCCAACACTTCTTGGGCCGTCCTCACCCTCTCTTAGCCGGCTCAACATCAGAGCACAACACGCCCCACGAAGAACAAAAGTACACCCATGTTGCATACAAAGTTGTTAGCACTATACACCACATTTTCCACACTCTCTCTCATGTTTGTACATCAAAATATTCCTTTCGATTCAAAGTGCCCACAAAACAGGCAGTGGTTTACACCTATCTTGACGTCTACTGAAAGTTTGCTCGCCCTATGTAGTATCTCTCCAGTTAGACATCACGGAATTCCTATCCATTAAGAGCACCCATGGAACAAGCAAAGATTTACTCACATCCTGATGCCTTCTGTAAGTCCACTCCCCTCCAAGTCCAACCCTTCCAATATGAGTCCTTCAAAATCCATCAAAGTTGAACCCATTCACTTTATCCCTACAGATCTTCAAATTAGAAGAGCCATTAGGCATTCAAGAAAAATGGTCCATATATACCTCGTGAATCATACATAATGGGCAAACCTTGTCCAGATCAACCTCCCCTCCTCGACAGGCAACTTTATTGTCAATGGGAGCTTTTAAACTCCAAATCAGCCAACAATCTAAAGTGAAATCTCAGTCCAAGATTGGGGATGATCCCTCGACAAGGAAGGCCATATCGATATCATATCGGTCCGCCCGGAAAAGGATATATCACGATATATCACTGATATATCGACGATATCGGTGGAAATGTCAGCAATGGCTCAAAAATGATATTTTTGCTATTTTTTTCAGAAGTTAAGATCATCCAAGATATTAAAACAACAAATAACCTACAAATACACACATATATCGGTCATTTATACCTCATATATCTCACAAACCGGTCATTTCGAACATATCGATGTGAATGTTGATTCCTGGCTTATAGATATTGGAAATGGAGTTTGTCCAAGTTCTTAGAAGACTAAATAACTTACAAATATACTCTTAGATCACGCATATCGATATTTTACGACCTTTAAATCTCACATATCGGTCATATCGTTGGTATTGTTAATTGTTGACCTATAGATATTGGAAATGGAGCTCGTCCAAGTTCGTAGAACACTAAATAACTTACAAATATGCTCTTAGATCACACATATCGATTATATATGACCCTTATATCGCATATATCGGTCAATCTAACATATCGTTGTTACTGTTGATAGGTAACTTGTGGATATTGGAGATGTAGTCCATCCAAGGCCTTTTAACACTAAATAACTTACAAAAATACGATTATAATCATATATTGATCATCTATAACCTTTATATTGTGCATATCTGTCATATTAAGCATATCATTATTAATGTTGATTGTTGACTTATAGATAGGAAATGGAGTTCATCCGCGAATTATATTGCATCACATATTATGTATAAACAAAATGTTTGAGCTATTTCAGGAATCAAACAAATAAAGAGCATAATAGCATTTTTAAAAAGAGACATAATTCATAATAATCTTTTCAAAAAAGGAAGAAGATGAATTAAAATCGACTAGACACCCCCAAGTAGAAGAACCATTATACGTACCCCATGTTGCACCATACAATACCATTAAGGTGTCTCGTTGTAGGGAATTATTCATGATGTGTAAAAAAATATACAAAACAATATGTGTTTTAATACTAGGTGTAGAGAAAATAATGAATTGCAATAATGAGGCCCTCGAGTTCCCTTATATAGAAGAGGAACAAATTGAGCAAATTACAAGAAGAAGACAAAAGAAATGGAAACTAAGAAAAACGATAATAAAGATAACGAATATCTCAACACTCCCCCTCAAACTGGAGCGTAGATATCGATCAGACTCAGCTTGAAACAACATCTCTGATAAGACCCTCTGGCTAGAGCCTTAGTAAGAACATCTGTTGTCTGGTCTCCAGAGCTAACATGCGTAGTGGCGATAAGACCCTTCCGTATCATGTCACGAGCACAATGACAGTCCATCTCTATGTATTTAGTCCTCTCATGAAAAGCTGGGTTGTTGGCAATAAAAAGAGGAGACTGATTGTCACATTTGAGGTGTATCGGAAGAGGCACATCTATAGTCAGGTCAGTAAGAATAGATGTGACCCACATCATCTATGTGCAAGCCTGCGCCACGGCCATGTATTCTGACTCACCACTCGGTCCGGCAACTACAGTTGTTTCTTACTCTTCCATGAAACTAAGGAATTCCCTATGAACACAACAAAGGCGGATGTAAACTTCCTATACTTTGGACACCCAGTATAATCTGCATCTATACATGTTGTAACTGAAAGAGAAATGCATCTACTGAAAAGAACTCTCATACTTGGTGAAGTCTTCAGATCTAAAAATCATATGGATTGCATCCATATGTGCCTGTATGGGCTACTCCATAAACTGACTCGCTTTGCTCATGGCAAAGGATATGTCGAGTATGGTAATAGTCACATATAGTAGCTTGCCAACAAGCTCCATGTACCTTCTCTTGTCGACCTCCTTAATGTCATCGTCATAGAGCTTCATGCTCGAGTCAATAGGAGTAGTGGCAGGTCTGCAATCTGTCATGTATGTCTCTGAAAGAAGATCTGTAACGTACTTCATCTGGTCATCACAAGACATCGTTGGTTCCTGGCAAACTCCAGTCCAAAGAAGTAACGTAAATGCCCAAGTTCCTTGGTCACAAACTATTGGCCTAGGAAGTCCTTGGCAACCTGAATGCCCTGCTCATCATCCTATGTAACAATAATATCATCAACATAAACAAGAATGACAACAGTACCTCTCTAGGTCCTCTGCACAAACAAGGAGTGATCGACCGTCGATCGCACAAACCCCTGCTCTATCAAGTCCAAGAGCTTCTGAAACCATGTTCTTGGACTCTTCTTAAGGCCATAGATAGCCTTGTGTAGCCCGCAAACCTTCTGGCACTGCCCCTCAGCAGCAAACCCAGGTGGTTGCTGCATGTAGACCTCCTCTTGTAGATCACCATAGAGGAAGGTATTCTTCACATCAAGACGGTAAAGGGGTCAATCTCGTGTCACGGCAACAGAAAGTCGAATATGAAGAGTAGAACGTCTAGCAACAGGAGAGAAAGTATCATGATAGTCCACCCCATATGTCTGGGTGAACCCGCATGCCACAAGTCTCGCCTTATAGCGATCCACACTGTCATCCGCATGGTGTTTCACCGTGAACACCCATTTGCATCCCACAACGGATGCGACAATTAGAGCAGAAACAAGACTCCACGTACCACATGACTGTAGCGCAACCATCTCCTCCTCCATGGCTAACCTCCACTGTCTGTCTTGAATAGCCTCCTGATATGTCCATGGTATCTCCACGGTTGATATTGCCAAGGTAAATATCCTGAAATCCTCTGACAACATGCTCAAGGAAACCTGGGTTGCAAGAGGATAAGTAGCATACTTACGTTTCGGCTAGCGCAAAGCCGCAGAGAAATCGGTATATCAAGATCATCTGCCAAGTCTGTGACCTGTGAGTTCCCCTCTTGAGAGGGTACTTGCTCATCCGTATGGAATCCCGCTGCACATACAACTCAGTAGTGCTATCAGTAGAAACAATGTGCTCATTACATGCCTAAGGCATGTTGGATGACGGGCAAGACCTATGAGCAGGACGAACTGAGCGAGACTTGCGAGTGAAAACACGTGGCAAAAATTTAGTCACAGTAGAAGGAGGAGCCACTTGAGCAGGTGGTAGTAGTGGAGGTGGTATAACAGTAGGAGGTAGAGGTATGTAGATCTCATCATCAGAGTCAGATGGGAATAGTTTGTCATCTATAGGAGAAAAATACATGACAGACTCAAAGAAACTGATGATAGCATTAAAAAGTATTTCCGTCGGGTAGATCAAAGCATCGATAGCCTTTCTAGGTACGAGAGTAGCCGATAAAAACACACTTGACAACTCTGGGAGAGAGCTTATCACGACTAGGAAAGACATCATGAACAAATACAATAGAACCAAACACACAAGGTGTAAGGGAGAAAAGATCCTCTTCGGGAAACGCAATCGAGAAAGAAATCTTCTCTCCCAACACAGATGAGGGCAAGCAGTTCACTAGATAGCATGCAGTGAGGACAGCATCTCCCCAGTAAGCATGAGGAGCACGACTCTGTATCAACAAGGTTCTGATCACATCAAGTAAGTGATGGTATTTACGCTCGGCAACACCGTTCTGCAGGGAAGTATAAGCACATGAGGTCTGATGAACACTGCCCAGAGATCTAAGGAACTCAGAAAGGTGTAAAGTGCAGATTTCTAAAGCATTATCAGAACGAAGGTATTTGACTTTTGCAGAAGAAAATATTCATTATCTCATTAATAAAATATTTGATCACGGATCCACTCTCAAACTTATTCTTCAAAAAAAGAACCATGAAAGTCTAGAAAATCATCGACAACAACTACATAAAAACGGTGTCCCTGGAGATCCGGAACACGACTCGGACCCCAGATAACTAAATGTAGGAGCTGAAATAGCTGATAACTGCTCCAACTCGAACGGGATGGAAAGGACGAACAGTGATGCTTCCCAAGCTGGCATGCCTTACACTAGAAAGAGGATCTCATAGAGATATAAGGGAGAACATGATATAGCTTATGTAGAGCAAGGTGGCCAAAATGAATGTGCCACAAACATAGTGAGATTGGTCCAGTAGGTATAGTAGAAACACAAGCATGAGGAGGTTGGACCAGTCTGCAAAGCCCCCGTGCTCACAGCAACATCCAATCGCCATGCCCATGAGTATGTCCTGAAACATAAGAGACAGAGGGTCAAAAATAAAATGACAATGCAGATCCTTAGTAATCTGACTAATGGAAAGTAAATTCATCTGAAAATCGAGAGTATATAAAACATTCTAAAGGCGTAAAATGCACCTCCCTCTGTCCTGTAACAAGTAGAGGTCGCCACTAGTAATGACAACCCATCTGCCAGGTAGTATGACCTTGTAGGACCTGAGTTGCGCTCTGTCTCCACACAGGTGGTGTGAAGCACCAGAGTTCATAATCCACTCTGTAGTGTTTGCACCCGTGCTATCAGTAAATGCATAAGCGATACCTAAGGAGCTCGAAAGGGCTCTGGTTGTGGTTGCGGTATCTGTAGTGGTGGTGCCAGCAGCAGGAGACATGATCTCTCGAAGACCAGAGACAATATCATTCAGGCGAGGATCAGCCTGGGAAGCTGTAGTCTCGGAAGATGTAATCTATTCTGCAACACAACCAGAAGTAGGATATCCATGCTTCTGGTAGCATGTATCCTCTGCATGTCCAGGCCTACGACAATAAGTGCATGGGCCACGTTGGCGTCCACCGTCTCTGCCACGAGGGGTACGTCCTCTGGACTGGATCGTCCCTCCTCGACCACGAGAAGTGGCCATCGCTGAAGAGGGCGGAGAAGTGGTTATATAAGGCATGATAATCCGGCTGAGACGGCTATAGGCCTCCTCAATGGGAGGTATGGTAGCTTCGGTAAGAAGTTGAGTACGCACAGTATCGTACTCGGTATCAAGTACATCCAAGGCCCTAAATGTCAGTTTCGGTCACCATTTCGGTGACCGACCGAAATGGAATTTCGGTCGAATTTCGACCGAAGTTTCGATCATTTTGGTCATTTTTTATACTAGGGTCCTCATATTTCGATCATTTCGGTCGAATTTTGATTTCGACTGGATATCGATATTCGACAGAAATTCGATCGAATTTCATTGAAATTTGAGGCCATAAGTCCAACCATGAAGACTCCAACCATCGTGGAGTTCCTATACATCTTTTGTTGCTCAGTAGATGTCGTAATAGGCATGTAGCTATGAAGCTTCCCGAACAAGCCATGGAGCAAATAGTAGTACACGTGCAGAGGACGGCCATTCTGCATGGCATTGTAGATATCAAACTGTAGCTGAAGAATCTTGGTCTTATTCTTCGCTTGAGCAAAGGTGGACGCCAAAGTATCCCGCACCGCCTTGGCGGTGGGTTGATTGAGAACATCATATTGGTTATCTCTGTGGTGATGGTCCTACAAAGATAAACACATGCATATGCATCATTTTGCTTCCAAGAAGCATGTGCCCCGGTATAATCTGTTGGCTCTGGATCTGTCAAGATAAGCTCCTTGTTGTTGCACTGCATGAAGGTGAGTAACTGCATGGACCACAAGTTACAGTTGGTCCCATCCATATTAACGATGGAAGCCGGGCCCTTCAAGGCTCCGGATGAAAAAATATCATCCTTGTTCTCTGACATGATGGAAATACGTCTGGCCAACGGAACTCCACGGAGGAGTAGACCGATATGAACAAGTCTACACGATCATACGGAGGATTGGTTGTATGTGCAGACTCATATAACCATCCTCATAAATCTTTGTTGCTCTCTAGGGCCAGAAAACGTGATTTTTAGGTCTGAAATCACGTTCTTCGGTCAAAATCAGACCGAATCAAATAGTAAATCAAGTCGTAGGAGGAGCACGGGAGAGTCGGCGGCGCGCCAAGACGGCCAGGAGGCAGTAGCCGGTGACCTGGGGGGTCGAGGAGGGCCGGCCGGCGGACCAGGACGGCCTGGAACCGCAGCCTGGGTGACAACAAGTGGGGTTGGGCAGCCAAGTGGCCGTGGGGGCCGAAGGTCAAGGCGGCTGGAGGCCGAAGCCATAGGCGGCAGCTGGCTTGAGCACCGGTAACGGTGGGCTGGAGCACCGACAACGGCGGCGACGCGAGGAGGAGGCGGGACGGATAGAGGCTCTCAAGTTCTCTTATAGAGGAGAGGAACCTATTGAGAAAATTACAAGAAGACAAGAAATAGAGAATAAGAAAAACAATAATAAAGATAACAAATATCTCAATACTAGGAGTAGCAAATTACGTAGTGAGATCAAGTTAACAATGGTATTATTCATTAATATATAGATATCGATGAAATTTTAGCGATATCGATCGATATCCGAGAATTTTTGTACCAAATCAAGTCATTTTTTACCAATATGGGCCGATATGGCGATATATCGCCGATATCCTGGTAATTAGATATGCATCCTGATATCGATATCCATTGCCTCTCGATACTGATATATCGACGATAT
This sequence comes from Ottelia alismoides, assembly GCA_037367405.1. NCBI lineage: Eukaryota > Viridiplantae > Streptophyta > Magnoliopsida > Alismatales > Hydrocharitaceae > Ottelia > Ottelia alismoides. Next base: position 748,236 of record JAZKJV010006821.1, on the reverse strand, counting down.
ATCACGATGTGGCTTTCTATGTCCCTCGGAGCATCACACTCATAGTCGATCATAAAATAGCTCAAGCTAATGACCAAAAGGAAGATACATGTGTATAGATAGTGTGCAAATGTGATAATCGATGGTGGTTGTAAGAAGCAGCACAGGGGACAACCATAGACAATAGTGAAACTAATGAAGGGTGGGACCACATCGGTTGACCCAGACTTGTAGTTTTCAATGACATGAGTATCAATGGCAGGAGTTCCAATGGTAACTAAAGATGTCAGCAATAAAGGTTGCACTCTTTTTATTTTTTTCTTCTTTCACGTTGTCAAATCGCAATGTGTGGCAACCAAATTACTTTAAAACAATGTCATAACTTGTCGTCAACTATTGCACTCCTTGATGTGCCAGTTGACTCGGTTAAAAGACCTCTTAAATTACACCTATAAGCCACATTTTCGAAGCAAGGCCACCCTGCACCTTCACCGTCTCATTTGTGGGCCGCTTCAAAAGCATTCACAAAGTCTGAACCTTGCATCTGCCTTATTCCAGAGAGCATCCTAGCAGCGCCACCACAAGTGATGTTTCTCACCATACATCACTAAGCCAATCATTTACCCTTCACATGCGGCCTCCACATATGGCAATCCCTAACAACACTCCCCCCTCCCCAACAAAACCAAACCCAGTCTCAAGTTGACGCTATCTGTATGTAGCCCATGCTACCATGAAACAGTATCTGTGACATTCATATTCTTAAAAGCTGCTAAATTTGATATTGTATTGTATATACTTTGGTTATGGTTTGCATGGCCTCAACCATCTAAATAATTTTATACCCATAAGGGCCTACATAAAGTTCTTCATACCCTATTTTACATATTATACTCACATCCAATTGAACAACAAGATTCCACTGGAACATATTTCATCTCAATCGAAGATTACAAGAAAAGTCTACGAATTTTGGAAGGATGGTTAACGCTTAAGGGTTGTTCGTTCGAGGAATAAGGAGGGATATCCCACCTTAGTCCTCTCCAACCACATATAGTCAATGTTTGGTCATGTGACTTGAGAGATAATGCTTCCCTCGATATCCCTTCATCATCGACCTCTCCCACCAAAAAGTACAAAGAACTACCACACATCTAACAATCTTATCTAACATAACCCATTTATCCCTCCTTATCCTCTCCTGCCTACCAAATAGAGAATAGTAAATAACCACCACTTATCCATCCTTATCCTCTCCCTCCAATCGAACAAAAGATAATGTCCTATCCCTCCATATCCACTGTTATCCATTTCCCTTATTCCTCTACCAAACGGCCCTTTATTAAGCATGTATTCAGCCTTGTCATTGTTATTAGGATTAATTAATCACGGTTAAGAAGAATAAAGATAATTAAGACCATTAATCATAATTAAGAACCTAATTATGATTAGGGTACCCTACTCGTAATTAAGTGTAATAAATCTAGATTAGTACTAATTAATCATGATTATCACTAAGCGAGTGTCAATAGCAAAACCATAGTCTTTAGTATACAACAACAACAAAGCTTTTTTTTTCCACATTAAGTAGGGTCGGCTGCATGGATCCATTGCCTCCATTCAAATCTATCTTCGGTCATTCTCGAGCTTAGATCCAAAAAACTAAGATCCATTCGGATAGTCTCATTCCAATGCTTCTTTGGCCTTCCACGCCCTCTCTTATCAGGCTCAACATTCCCAAAACCCACATCTCCTAACCGTTGCATCAGTACACCCCCTTTGCAAATGACCAAACCACCTTAAGCGGTTTTCTCTCAACTTACCATCAATCGGAGCTACACCAACTATCCTTCTGATTGCATCCATTCTGAATCTAATCTTTGCGTGTATGACCACACATCCACCTTAGCATTTTCATTTCTGCTACTACCAATCTTTGTACATGTCTATGGTTCGTAGGCCAACATTGAGATACATAGAGCATAGCATGTCTCATGACAACTTTCTAAAACTTTCATTTGATTTTCAAAAGAATTTTCTTATCACATAGACAGTAGAGGCTCCGATCCATTTTAGCCAACCTGTATTTATTTTATGTGTGACATCTCCATCAATTTCTCCATCATGTTGCAAAGTAGATCCCAAGTATCTAAAAGAATCTTTTTTTAATGTTATCATCACCAATCTTCACTTTGCTTCCTTCATCATTGCTTCCATCAAAAGTTTACTCCATAAATTCAGACATAGCCCTACTTAAACGAAATCCTTTAGTCTCTAACGCATGTCTCTTCAGACCTCAATCTTCTCATTCACTACATCTCTAGTTCTATCAATCAACATAATACCATCAATGAAATGACTGAATAACATACATTAAGGCATCTCATCCTAAATATGTCTAGTCAACTCACCCAAAATCAAAGTAAAAAGGAATGAACTCAAAGTTCAACCTCGATGCAAACCAATGTTGATGTCGAAATAATCAATCTTCCCAAACTGGATCTTTACCCAAGATGAAGCCTTATCATACAAATCCTTTATGAGGTCAATATATAGGACATGTACTTGTCTCTTCTTCAAAACTCTCCGCAATATCTCATGTGGGATGGAATCATAAGTCTTCGCCAAATCAATAAAAATCATATGAAGGTTCTTCATTTTAGCTCTATGAATCTCCAATGTTCTCCTCAGCAAGTGGATGGCTTCAATAGTTGAGCAACCTGGCATGAATCTGAATTGATTTTCTTTTACTTTGGAAACTTGCCTCAACCTTCTTCGATCACATGTTCTCATTTTTTCATAGTATGACTTATCAGCTTGATGCCTCTGTAATTCAAAAAAAAATAAATGTCTCCATTGTTCTCATAAAGAGGCACGACGCTGTTTCTCCTCCATTCTTCAGGCATTTTCTCGCTTCTCCAAATAACATTGAATAGATTTGTAAGTCAAGTCAAACCACGCTCATCTAGAACTCTTCATACTTCTATAGGAACAAGGCCCTAAATGTCGGTTTCGGACACCATTTCGGTGACCGGGCGAAACGGAATTTCAGTCGAATTTCGACCGAAATTTTGGTCCTTTCGGTCATTTTTTGTACTAGGGCCCCCATATTTCGGTCATTTTGGCCATTTCGGTAGAATTTTGATTTTGTTTAGATATCGATATTCGACAAAAATTCGATCGAATTTCACTGAAATTTGAGGCCATGTATAGGAATGTCATCAGGTCCAACACCTTTCCCAGGTTTCATAACGCCTCCATTATTTTATTCCATTGTAGCCTATAGCTTGAACGATTCAAGTAACTTTCACTACTAGCTAGATCTCCCATAGTGATCTCTATTTTCTCCCCAATGAAAAGATTATGGAAATAATGCTTCCATCTAGTCTCTATATCCTTATGAGTAACAAGCATGTCTCCTTCCTCATCTTTAATGCATTTCATTTGAGAAAGGCCTTTGGTCTTTCTTTCTCTTGCTTTGGCTAATATGAATATATCCTACTGACCCTCCTTAGAGTCGAAATTTTTGTACAACATTTCATAAGCCTTTGACTTAGCTTCGCTTACATCCTTCTTTGCATCCTTCTCAGCTTCACTTATAGGCCTCCAACTTGTGAATACCATCACTTCGATACCATGTTTTTACCCATATTTTTGCCCATTACAATGGTTTTCCCCATAGCCATTGTTTTGTCTTGCCCATGATTTTTCTCATGTATACTAAAGAAAGTCTTTAATATACATGAGAAAAATCATAGGCAAGACAAAACAATGGCAATGTGGAAAACCATCGTAGTGAGCAAAAATATGGGCAAAAAACATATTATCTAAACGATATTTTTCACAAGTTGGAGGCCTATAATACCCTTTACCATGTTATTCTTCACGCATCCATTCCATACCTCCCAAAATAGGATAAAGTTAGAGAGGTTGAGAGAATGAGAGGAAGCCAGGAAAAAAAACATTAGTGACACTACAGAAAAGTAGAGGAAAGAGCATTGTATAAGATGATCATAACAGGCATCGAGAAAGAGGTAGATTTATCTCGAGCCATCCTTCTAAATCATCTTTTTTCGTTAGCATATGGGTAAGAAATCTAAGTATAGCCATGCTTGGGTGAGGGAAGCCCTGCCGTCAAATTCAAGGTCATAAATGTCGGTTTCGATCACCATTTCGAAGACGACTGAAACGGAATTTCGATCGAAATACGACCGAAATTTCGGTCCTTTTTTGTACTAGGACCCCCATATATTTCGGCCATTTCAACCATTTCGATCAAATTTCGATTTCTATTTATATCGATATTCGACAGGAATTCGACCGAATTTCGCTGAGTTTGATGCCATGTCGTCAATGAACATGTAATTCTTCACATGATTCACCCACTTATTATACGAGATAAATCATTTTTTAACGTATGCTAACAACAGTACGTTTTTTTAGAAAAAAGAGGGTGGCATCCCAAGTTGAGACCCACCACAATATGTGCATACGTGTGTGTGTGTGTCAAATGGTATTACAACATTTCACATTTGCCATGATATACAGAGAGACCTACAATGTCCCAATACATTCCTGGTTAAAAAACATCCCCCCCAAATGACCTTGTTCCTAGCGCACCATATCGCCTATACAACCATAAACGAGAGAAAACAATCACCATGCCCAAAACCGCATACCGACCGAATGTCACACCAGAAAGTGATGCAATCGCTTCGTGCCAGCCACATGATGTTGGCCTGACTCCATATATCCATACAGAACATAGAAGAAAAGCATAAATAATCAATTTCCTCTATTGCCTCTCCGCATCTGTCGCAAGTAACATCCTCCAAACCAAGCAAGTGCCCCCGATGACCCTTGGCATGGATCCTCCCAAATCTGAAGAGCCACACGAAAACCGTAACCCTGTTTGGCACAAGACATCACCATATCAATCCTAAGTCCACACGTACCTCTTCATCCACCTCCTCCCCCTCCCCTACCAGAAAACGATAGGCCTTCCGCACCGAGAACCGACCATCACCCCATGTATAATCATCCGCATCCGAAGATGGACTCGCACCCTATAACAGCTCTGCCTTCAGCGATTGGAACTCCTCAACCCTCTGATCCGACAATGCTAAAGATAGTATGTTTATGATATAAATAAACTTGAATAATGCCCAACTTGTGTGAGGTGTCTATGTATGCAGTTCAAATCCAATTAGAGGGGTCAAATAGAATTTTTCATGATATGAAGAATCACAAGGTTCTCCTTGCAATTGATCTTTATTTAGTAAGTAGTTGTTCTTTTTTTCTTTGAGTCCAAAGTATAGGGTTTTGGGAGGTACTCCTCAATAGTATAAAAGGTGTTGTGGAGGAAACGATGAAGTATGCTTTATAAAAACACTACAAAACCCTTATGAGCCCTACCCTCCTCTAAATCAAGCCACATTGTAGGGGCAATCCAATGATTGTGTTTTTAATCGTAACTTATCCACCATTACTTGGGCTACAAAATTTTCAATGCCCCTCCATCAATGATTAAAGAGCAACGGAGATCGTTAGAGGTGCATGTTGCGCAGAAAATGCTCCTCCTTTAATCAAGTGTTGTCACTTAGGTGCCAGCATAAGTTGTTCCACCACTTCGGTAGGTACACTATCTTAATTTTCAAAGTTATTATGTTCAATCAAAAGGAAGGGTCCATTAGTCTCATCATTAGCTTCCACATCTTCGCAATCATCATTGGCATTGGTGTACCCAGCCACCATTTATGGTTCAGTCTCCTCAATAGAGGGAAGAAAGGTATCGGGGTTGGGAGAAAAGAAGAGGATTGAGAAAGGATGATAGGACCCATGTACTGTATTCCAAAAGCTGCATTTGTCTTTTCCTCCACACACCCCTCCCACTTTTAATGGTTAACAATAATGTACTTCATGAGAATGGAACATAGAGGACCGACTTCCCAATTAAGGGAGACATATAAGCTCCCACAGGTGGGAGTGTTACATGATATGGTAATAGACATGACGGAGAAAAGAAGACAAAAGAGATAAAAAGTTCGACGAAGACAGAGACGCCGCCCGTCACGGAAACTAATCCACGAACCTTCCATCGAGAGAACAAGTTCTCGAGGGACAGGCCAAATAAACATACAGGAAAAGGAAAAAAATCAGAACCGTCTACTCTTCATGTATAACCAACAACGAGAGCTCTGCTCTAATCAAACGCTTAGAAAGAGCCAAATCTCACGAACAGACAGATCGGAAGGAATCCATCATAAGGATGCACAGTAGATACAAAGCCAGAGGTCATCCAACGAGCATTTTGTATAAAAAAAGGGCGCAGGCAGCCGATGGGCGAAGACGGTCGCCACAGGGAGGCTGAAACGATCGTCGTTGGAGATGGTCGAAGACGATCGTCGGTGAGTGGAGGTAGAGACGATCACCGTTGGGAGGAGGATGCGGAGTAGATCTTTGAAGGGCAGTGGTGATGACGATCTTCGATGGGAGGTGGAGGCGGAGGTAGCAGTGGCTGGGTACGGGGAATCCTCGAGGAGGGAAGGAATGGGCCCAAGACTCCGGTGATCAAATGGAGGTGATCCACCAGAGCTACCAACAGCCAAATGGCAAGAGTTTCCTTCAAACGACGATGGAGGAGAGGAAATTCTAGAAAGAAGAAGGATGCTTCGCTTCTTGGGGGTTTGCAACACTTCCTCTACAACCCCTTTTATAGTACTGGGGAATACCTTCCAAACCCTAGACTAAGGACTCAAGAAAAAGTACATAATAAATAAAAACCAATTGCAAGGAGACTCATGTGATTCTTCGTATCATGGAGAAATTCTATTTGACCCCTCAAATTAGGTCTGAACTACATCACACTGCCATCGATGAACATGTAAATCTGCACATGCTTCACCCATCAATAATGTGAGGTGTATCACTTCTTCGTAATCCACTATTTTTGATATTTCTTTTGCTTTCTTTTGAGTATCACCTTTATAACGGAAAACTCTATTAAAATTTTCTTAGATGCATCACTTGATATAAGGGGAAACTCTGCCAAAATTTTAAAAGAACTCGTATTCTTTGTATTCTTCATATATTTTTCACGCGCTTTGCACGTTCTTTGCCTTCTTGGATCGTTCTTCACATCCTCTGCAAGCTCTTCGTATGGTTTTTCACGTTATTTGCATTCTTCGTACATTCTTAGTGTATTCCTCGCATTCTTCATAAATTCCTTGTATCATTCTTCATATTTTTTCTGTTCTTCCCATATTCTTCATGTTCTCTACATTCTCCGTATTCTTGGTAAGTTCTTCATATGTTCTTTATATTTTACGTATGATCTTTGCATATGTTTTATATGGATAAATTTGTGATAAAAAATTAAAAAAACAAGAAGATAATGCATACTTATCTTAGACAAAGCCAAAGCAAGCATGTATAAAAGTTGTGCAGATTCTATATACTAACTTTACTTCAAATACGCAAAATCGTAGGAGGAAAATCCATTTTGGTTGGGAAACCGTAATAATCCCATTCAGAAGCATACATAGCAAATTCAAGGTGAGTAGTCTCAAACACTATTTTCAGTACCAACGCAACATTTTGCAAGGGAATTTGAAATATTTGCATAACAAATGAGAAGTTTTAGTCGTAGGCATCAATCAATAAACAGAGATATGTTTTCATAGTCATTAAGTAACTATGTATCAGTTACCAATTTTCTTACAGATTATACCTAGTTAGCTACTATCATAATCTTTAAATAACGTAGGTGTTCTTTCATGTAAGTCATGAATAAATATGGTAAAATTGATCAGATTTGACACTAAAATATGCCGTTAGATATGAAAATGTGATTAGTTATGTCGATCATCAGATATGATTTAGAGGACTTTAGTCACGTCATATACAAGGTATTCTTTGACCTTTGGGGTTGTCTACGCATATAACTCAGTTTGTTTCAGCATTCATGAACTTACCAAAGTTAGCTACAACGATGTTTGAAGGAACTACAAATTATGTTTCTCACTTCATAAGTTTTATCAAAAATTATTAAAGGGATTGTTATTGATTTATTTAAAATTTTATATTTTTATACCTTTATTATCTTGCAAAGCCTTTGTTCAAGTTATTTCAAGCATTCAATTCATGATATCAATAAGTTTTTTTCTCCATACAAATTCATTTTCAAAGTACCATGATGCTTTCTACCAAAACGCTTGAGATCCATTCACTAGGTCTAAGCTCATTTGGGGTTTAGATTCATCCCTCTATTATTTATTATTATCTATAAACACACCCGAGATAGAATTGCAGGAGGCACGAGGACACAACGCACTAGCAAGAGGTTGTGCCATCTTATCATATAATTTGGATCTTTTGATCAATTTTTATACTCCAGGATAAGTCATGTTACTTGCAGAAAACATTGCCGTGAAAGGGGAGATATCTTACTTTTGTACAATGGTTGTCTATATATTAAACAATTTAAGGTATGTTAATGACGTTTAAATATGGATTATCATATGGATTACAGTTGAGATATTTATATCTCTCTGTAGTTTATTTATATTTCGTATTTATCTTGTCTTCATTATGTAATTTTCCCATGGAGCTTTTCTCCTATATAAGAGAGCTCTAGGGCTTCGTGCAATATATAATTCTTGTTTTTCCTTTCACATGGTATCAGAGCGACGGTCCTAGGCCAGAGCATGTGTCCTAGATACCCCTCCCCACTAAAACCCTAACGCGAGCACCATCAAGGGCGGAGCAGGGGGGCGTCGACCGCAGCCACCACCGACGCGCCTCGTACAGCAGCAGCAACCAACGTCGCCGCCGCCCCAGCCTTTGGTACATCACCCTTGGGCTTCGCGGGATCCATGTTCATACTATGGGTCGCATAGCTCCCTATGGGTTCTTGATCGACGGCTTCGAGGTCTGATTGTTGGGTTTCTAGGGTTGATTTGCTTCCTAAAGTTATCCTAGTTACCTAGAGAGACCTCAAATGGATGGAAGAGGTTGTGGTATGAGTCCACACCAGCAACCATCTTTTTGTATGATTGCATAGATGCAGTCAATCCAGTATACAATCTCAGTCTTTGCCATTGTTGTCATCATGTCAAACAACAGAATTGATTCTAACGCCGAGGTCTCATACATGGGTTCCTTTAAAGGTTCGGCACCCATTATCAAGATGAAAGGGACAAAGTATGATATTTGAGTCATGCAGTTTATGAGCCTAATGCAGTATAACAGCAAGAATTACATCCTCACACAGGATGAACCTAGCGACAAGACTGGGAGTAATGTCTCATGGGAGGCAGACGATGCCTATGCGCGTGTATGATATCTGGGGCTGTGTCAATGGAGATAGCTAATGATACTCTGAGTCAGCCTACTGCAAAGGCTATGTGGGACATTCTCGTCGCCATGTATTCCCCGACGAAAATTGAATCGAAGATACTACAACTCCAGCATAATATCTTCACTTCGAAGCAGAATAGACGTCCTCTGCATACCCTCTACACTTCTCTAAGGGGTATATTTGAGAAGCTGCATGGTTTCATCCATGGACAGCCATATCCCGATATATCGGCGATATATCGGCGATATATCGGTATCGACAGCTCACCGATATATCGCCGATATGGTCGATATCGGGTATCGACAGGCCAAAAATGCGAGATTCGATCCGATGTCGGCGATATGGCGTCGATATATCGTCAATATATCGGCAATATATCGGTATCGACATGGTACCGATATCGATACCGATATCGATATGTCCTTCCATGGTTTCATCCCATTAACTGCTACTCCAGAATAACTCAAGGCATGCAGGAATTCCGTGATGACTGGAGTGTTTCTAGCAGCTCTTGATTCTGAATACGACGTTGCTCGAGTGCAGATTCTTATACATGCCACCATACCACTGATGGAGGAGGCATATCGTAGACTGAGCAGGCTTTCTATATCTTCTGGCAGTGTTACTCAGCAGTATCAGACTTCCTACCCTATGGATGCATCTCGTCGTAGAGGAAGCCCAACACAGTACAATGGTCGTGGCAACCGTGGTAGGGCAGGATGTAGCCGACCTCGTCAGCCATGCTCTTTTTGCCAAAGCTCTGGACAGGATACATGCTATTCTAAGCATGGTTTTCCTCCTTCAGTGTGTGTTGCGGAGCAGACTGAGCATGTTTGTATTCATCATGCTTCTGATCAGAGGTTCGATGATATTGTAACTCGTCTGAGAGAGATCATGCCTATATCCAGCCCCGTCCAATGCTCCTCATGGATCATCAGAGGTAGCCGCCTCAGAGTCGGCATCAGCATCAGGTACAACATATGCTCTTACTAGTTTCTACAGGGCAGATTTATCCGAATGGATCATGGATTCACAATTTCACACCATCTTTGTGGTGATAGAAGGCAGTTTTGTACATACAGGTCGACTCATCTAGGTAGATCGATTGTTATAGCAGATGGAACACACTCTCTTATTACTGGTCAGGGGGAGGTGCGGTTGACTTTAGGGATGCATCTATAGAATGTCCTTCATGTTCCTGATTTTTCTATGAATTTATTATCTATTAGTCAAATCACCAGAGATTTACAATGTCATGCCATATTTGATCCTTCATCCCTTGTGTTTCGGGACATTCTTACGGACAGGGTGATAGGATCTGGCCGTGAGCAAGGAGGATTGTATAGACTGGTTCAATCTCCTTATGTTGGTACCTTCTCTCTGCACAGTGGATCAATCTCTATGTATGTATGACACCTCCGTTTTGGTCATCTTCCTCTACAAAAGTTGTGTCACATTCTTCCTCAAATCTCCCCTCGTGTTACTTTTCAATGCGAGGCCTGCCAGCTTGGGAAGCACCATCAGTCTACTTTCCAGAGTCGTCAGGGTCGAAGTAGTAACAGTATTTTTGAGTTAATCCATTTTGATATTTGGGGTCCGAGTCGTGTCCCAGACCATCAGGGGCATAGATTTTATCTTGTTGCAGTGGATGATTTTTCCGGGTTGTCTTGGATCTTTCTGCTTAAAAACAAGTCTGATGACGGTCATGTTATTCAGTCGTTTATTAATGAAATAAAGAATGTCTTTTCTACGAATGTCAAGTATATCGTTCAGACAATGCTTTAGAATTTTGTGATCGTCAACTCTCACAGTTTCTCAGAACCCTTGGTGTTGTTCATTAGATTTTGTGCGCTTATACTTCCCAACAGAATGGAGTGGTTGAGTGCAAACATCATCATCTTTTGGATGTTACCAGGACCCTTTTGATCCAGAACCGTGCTCCTCGTTCATAATGGGGAGATACGGTTCTAAAAGCTTGTTATTTTATGAATCGTATGTCTCGCCTGTGCTAGGCGAGAAGATTCCGTTCTCGATTGTGTTTCTCAAGAAGGATCTTTTCTCCCTCACTTCTCGTGTTTTTGGGTCGGTTGCTTCCGTACATCATGTGTCCCCTGGTCATGACAAGCTCTCTCCCAGAGCTATCAAGTGCATCTTTGTGGGGTATTCCAGAACTCAAAAGGGATACCGTTGTTCTAACCCTGTTCGTAGGAAGTATTATGTCAGGGTTGATGTCACATTCTTTGAGTCCATTATGTTCTTCTCTCCTACATGTGATAAGTTGATTTCTTCGGAGTCTGGAAAAGAGGTAGACATGCCTTTATCTCCAAATGTGTCTACACCAGACTCTACTTCTTCTCCACCTTCGTCACCATCTCCACCTCCACCGCTTCCACCATCATCATCTGTTGCATCCCCATACTTTGCACAGGTTTACCAACGCTGACCTCGTGCTCACGCACCTCCTCCAACATCCAGCATACTACAGGTATGTTACGAACACTTGTTTCTACTGATGGCACTGGTGATTTGTATTTACAGCAGGATGAGCAAGAGATCATAGACGTGACAGTTAATGAGGAGGCTGAGGACCTTGATATGCCCATTGCACTGCGGAAGCAGAGGCGTACATGCACTCTGTATCCCCTTGCTTCACATGTCTCTCTTACATGCCTTTAAGAGGAGTTTCTGTGGTTTGTTATGAGTCTGTCTGTAGTTGAGATACCAAGGTCCCACCAGGAAGCATTGCAGGTTAGTCAGTGGCGCCTTGCTATGGAGGAAGAGATGGCAGCGATGCAATCTCGAGGCACATGGAGTGTTGCTGACGCTCCCCCTGGTGCATCTGTTGTGGGGAGAAAGTGGGTATTTACAATAAAGCATCATGTTGATGGTACAGTGGATAGATAAAAGGCCAGACTGGTTGCTCGTGGATTCACCCAGACATATGGAGTGGATTACCAAGCTATGTTTTCTCCTGTTGCCCGCCACTCTACTCTATGAATTCTAATTCCATCCCTGTGGTACGTGATTGACCTCTATTTCAGTTGAATGTCAAGAATGCCTTCTTGCATGGTGACTTGCAGGAGGAAGTCTACATGCAGCAACCACCCGGTTTTGTTGCTGAGGGGGTGGCATATGGTATGTAGACTTCACAAGGCGATTTATGGTCTTAAACAAAATCTAAGAACTTGGTTTCAAAAGCTCTCAGAATTGATTAAACAACAAGGGTGTATTAGATCTATTGTAGATCATTCTCTTTTTGTGAAGAGATCCCAGAGAGGTATATTAGTCTATGTGGATGACATCAATGTTACAGGTGAAGATGAGCAGGGGATTCAGTCAGCTAAGGATTTCCTTGGACAACAATTTGTGACCAAGGACCCTGGCAATCTTCGTTACTTTCTTGATCTTGAATTTGCAAGGAATCAGTGGGGCATGGTAATGACGCAACAAAAATATGTTACTGATCTCCTAACTGAAGCAGGCATGATTGGATGTAGGCATGCTACCACTCCTATGGATTCTAATGTTAAGCTCTATGATGATGATTCTGAAGAAGTTGACAAGATATAGAGAGTTGCTGGGAAACTGATATATGTCACAATCACCATTCCTGATATATCTTTTGCAGTTAGTAGAGTCAGCCAGTTTATGGAGCAGCCTAGGCAGGTCCATATGGATGCAGCAAATATGATCTTAAGAAGAGATACATATCTTATAGTGATAAGGTGCGATGATGCAGACTATGCAGGGTGTCATAAGGACAGGAAGTCCACATCAGGTTTCATTGTGTTTGTAGGGAGCTCATTGGTTTCATGGAAGAGTAAGAAACAGATAATGGTGGCGAGATCTATTGTTGAATCAGAATACAGAGCTATGGTACAAGGGAGTACGGAGATGATGTGGGTCAGATCCGTCCTAACTGACCTAACTATTGATGTGCCTCTTCCTATGCATCTCCAATGTGATAACCAAGTTGCTCTATGCATTGTTGTAGAAGTCCCTCAACTGGCCCGACTAGTAGGTCCGACTAGTCTAGTCAGTGGGATGACCGACCGAGTACCGACTAATTCCGACTATGCACACTAGTCGACCAATTTTTGCTTGAAGATACCAAATTTTTTAATTTTTTGCTTTTTTTTAAAAACAAACTTGATATAATATGTTTAATGTTTTATTTAAATTCTATTGCTTCTTTTATTTTATTACGACAATATAAAAATATACAAAATCTATGTAAATAAATGTATAAAAATGAGTTATATATTTAAAATTATCATAAAACTTAAAGCCGATTAAAGTCCGACTAAATCCGATTAGTCGTCCGACTGCCGATTAATCCTTAGTCAGTGACCTGACCGACCGAGTACCGACTACCGACTTTTGCAACCTTGGCTCTATGTATACCCAATAATCAAGCATTCCATGAAAGAACAAAGCACATAGAGTTAGATTGTCATTACACTCGAGATCTAATTCATAAGGGACTCATTTCCACATCTCATGTTGTGTCGGTTGATCAGATTGCGGATATGTTCACCAAAGCCCTTGCTAGAGATCCTTTTCCTTGTTGTTGTTCCAAGCTGAGCATGACTGACATATATGCTCCAGCTTGAGGGGGAGTGTTGAGATATTTACATCTCTTTGTGGTTTACTTGTATTTCGTATTTATCTTGTCTTCATTATGTAATTTTTCCATGGAGCTTTTCTCCTATATAAGAGAGCTCTAGGGCTTCGTGCAATATACAATTCTTATTTTCCTTTTCACAATTACCTAAGCCCGAAGCGTTATTAAGCAATATGTTATTTATGGTAATTGCATGCAATGCTAGATATATCTTTAGTGAAATTTAAAGCTACATTTAATGGACATATAATGTTACAAGTCGATGAAAAATGACAGATTTTTGTCACACACTCATCTCAGCTAACAGGATGGGTTGTGACAGTATCAATGGTATGGATTAATCGCTTGCTACCGAACTCGTGCAAGGAATTGGTTCTTTCCCAAGGGGAAGACTTTCTTTCCACATGTAGAGATCATGAATACCTATCATGAAGAGGAGAGTAGGGCAAATTTTACTGGAGGCCTCCTCTTAGAACATGTATTGGGAGTGCTGGAGTTTTCAGATTTTTAATATAAATATAGCATTACGAAGGAAGAAAAGGTAGAAATTTTACCACAACGCCCCTATTATGAAAAAATTGGAAATTTCACAAGAAGAGAAATGATAGATAAGTGGTCACATTTATGTCTAGTGATGCTAGGTCCAACAACCAAGTAACTCATCAAGAAATGAACTTTTCATAGTGGAGGGGAATAAATACAATTTAAAATTGAGAATTTACAAAAATAACAGATTGAACGATAATCATAATTTAAATTTAGGGGCCAATTATTTTATTTTTTTAAAATATATACAGATTTTATATTTTCTAATAAATTTAATTATTTTAATTAAAGTAGAGGTCTTTCAGAGTCAATAAATTAGGTTAGATTGGGATTTGAATTTGGTATGGGAAAGTTAGAGTCACTAAATTAGATTCGACTAGGCTTTAGGCTATTTGTTTAGTTTACCGTATTAAGAGGAAGAAAGAAAATATAATAGGATGCTTTTCCCACTCTCAAGATATACGGTAAAATTACAAAATAGCAGAATAAGATAATCTAACTATGGCTACATCCAAGTTCATGGTATAGTAACTCACAAATAAAGATGACCAAAATTATCCCCCACAAATAAAATTCCTTTCTCCGAGTTGACATCCAGTCCATACAGCATCCGCCAACTTGCAGGTCCCTATAAGAAAAATAGTGTGCACGGTAACAACATTATAGAAGCAAATCAAGCAAACTGATGCAATTAGAGGTCAAAATGGAGCAAGAAAACTCTAGCCATGTTGTTTTTAAATCGATGAAAGGATGGCTATTCACAATTTATTTTGAATAGGACATTTAGCGCGTGCAAAGCTACATAAACAATAAATCACCCTCGGTCTTGGCAGCATTCCCACCATAAAATGGAAAGGTTGATACACTATGCACTTCATTATCCACATCATACTCGGAATGCCCAAACACAATGTGGTTTCACTGGGGTTAAAATAGAATACCCACATAGATAAAACTGTGAGGTTTAAAGCAAATAGAATTGAGGATTGACTAAAGGAATTTCCGAGTTGGTTTAAGAGCATTCAGTAATTGGAATACTTCCTATGATTGCATGTCCATAAATACATATATAATTACTTGGCTAAAATCGTATTTCCTCTCAAATTTCTAACTTATCCTGCAACTCCGATTTTGTGCACCGTGTATATTTTGAGAAATTTTAAGTGGTGTTTGCTTCAAAGAGGATTTCAGTTTCTCCTTCATGCTACAACATTCTGGCTAACATTCACTTTATACATCATTCAATGCAGGCCAAGGATCTTTGCTATTAACACCCAAGATCCAATACAACCTTGGCATATCCCACCATACGACCATCCATATTTTCTTCCTTGCCACTCATGTGCTTCCTGTTTGGATCCGTGTCCGTCTGGATTTATTGATGTGATGTTCTTCTAGCCTGGCTATGAGCGGAAGAGTCGTGGAATTCACTTGGTTGACTGAGAGATAGTAACTCAATTGTTGAAGCACGTGGGTCTCGGTAGGACGAGGCTCAAGGATATGAATAAGACTCAACCAATGAAATGGATCTTGGAATCTTGAGATGATTTGTTATAAGTATAACACCTAATACTGACAATTTTATTATTGTAAAGTGTAACATTAACATGGATAATTCTCGCTCTCCCTCTAGTTTCTGGCATGGGATTTGCTCTACTCTACCTGAGGTCATCGAGCCTGTATAAAATTGACTAATTAGTCGGTTTGATTATACAAGGTGGTGAAGTGGCTAACTGAATATTGACTACTCAATCAATAGTTGGTCGGTCGATTTTTTTGGATGATCTTTTATTTTTTCTGATTATTTTTATAAGCGGGATTAATCCAAGATACTTTGTTTGATTGGAGTTCAATTGTTCCTTTTATTTCATTATAATAGTATGGAAAATGTAGAAATATATGTAAATATATAAGATTATATGTACAAAAATGACGTATATATTAGAAGTAATTTGTCGGTGGAAAATGAGTGAATTGTTATTCCATAGAACCCTAGCTCCCTTATATAGAGAGAACCCATGGGTAAAGTACATAAGAGTCCAGAATAGAAATAGAAAATAAGAAACGGTACATAGTAATCATAACATAAGTCTCTACACTCCCCCTCAAGATGGAGCATATATGTCTATCATGCTCATCTTGGAAGAACATCTCTGAAAGGGTCCTCTGAGCAACGACTTGGTAAATATGTATGCAGTCTAATCCTCTGAGCTAACTTGAGACGTAGATATCAAGCATCTCTGAATCATATCTCTAGTGTAGTGGCAATCTACTTCGATATGCTTTGTTCTTTCATGAAATGCTGGATTGTAGACAATAAACAAAGATGCTAGATTGTCGCACTGAAGCTGCATGGGTAAAGGTACAACTATATGTAGATCTTCTAGCACGGCTCGAACCCACATCATCTCCGTGCTTGCTTGCGCCATGGCCCTATATTCAGACTCAGCGCTAGACCTTGCCACAACAGTTTGTTTCTTGCTTTTCCAAGAAACCAGAGAGCTCCCAACAAAAATGACGAATCCTGAAGTAGACTTTCGATCCTTAGGACACCATGCATAATCTACGTCTGCACACACTGAAATAGATAAATCTGTGCTCTTTCGAAATAGCAACCTTGAGCCTGGAGAAGACTTTAGATACCTCAGTATCATGTATATGGCATCCATATGAACTTGTCTTGGTTGCTCCATAAATTGACTCACCCGGCTTACTGCAAAGCAATATCGGGTCGAGTTATGGTGATAAAAAGAAGCTTACCCACCATCTCTCTATATCTTCTCTTGTCCACTTCTTCAGTATCATTGTCACATAGTTTCATGCTCGGATCCATAGGAGTACTCGATGGTCTACATCCAACCATGCATGTTTCAATCAGAAAATATGTAATGTATTTCCTTTGGGTCATCACCAGACCCTATGCATTCCTGGCAAATTCCAACCCCAGAAAGTATCTTAGGGTACCAAGATCCTTCGTGACAAACTGACGGCCCAAGAATGCTTTTGCCCTCTCTACTCCTTTAACGTCATCACCTGTAACCAGAATATCATCAACATATACCATGATGACAACCGTACCTGTAAAAGTCTTCTAAATGAACAACGAGTGATCCGTATTTGATCTTTTGAATTCATGTCGTTCAATTAGGTGGGAAAGCTTCTGGAACCATGCCCTAAGACTCTGTTTAAGGCCATACATCGCCTTGTGAAGTCTACACACCATATGATTCTCCCCCTCAGCAGTAAACCCTGGTGGCTGCTGCATGTAGACTTCCTCCTACAGATCTCCATACAAGAACGCGTTCTTGACATCAAGTTGAGATATAGACCAGTCACGTACCACAGTAACCGATAGAAGAATGCGAAGAGTAGAGTGTCGAGCCACTGGAGAAAATGTATCCAGATAGTCCACGCCGTAGGTTTTTGTGAAACCTCTCGCAACAAGTCGTGCCTTGTACCGATCGAGACTGCCATCAGCATGGTATTTAACTGTGAACACCCATTTGCAGCTAACAATAGATGTGCCAGATGGAGCATTAACCAGGCTCCATGTACCACAAGACTGTAAAGCACGCATCTCTTCTTCCATAGCCAATCGCCAGCAATCAATCTTCATAGCTTCTTGATAGGTCCGTGGTATATCCACGGAAGACAAAGCCGCAGCAAACCTCTGAAAGTCACCCGTAAGGCAGTGAAAGGACACCTGGGAAGCAAATGGATAAGATACGCAAGTCCATTTCTGCTTCCGAATAGCAATGGGGACATCAAGGTCATCATCCATTGTACTGGATGGTGCATCCTCCTCCTGCACTGAAGAATCATGCACATGTACATTATCTGACCCATCATTAGTAATACCATCTGAACATACCTGAGGCGTGATGGATGCCTGACGTGTAGTCTGAGCAGGACCTGACCGACGTGTATAGAATTTAGGTAAAGGTGGGATAGGTGTTTGTAGAGGAGGTGGTGGTGGTGGTAAGGGTGGTGTAGCAACTGGAGCTGGATTGTACTCAGGTTGACTCAGACTAGGAGGAGGAGGAACATAGACATCATCATTGGAAGTGGACGAGAGCAACCTGTCACCTGCAGGGGAGAAATACATAACGGACTCAAAAAATGTAACGTCAGCACTGACAAAATATCTCTTGTTTATGGGGTCATAACAACGATAACCCTTCTGAGTCCGAGAGTAACCTACAAAGACAAACTTGACAGCTCTAGGAGAGAGTTTGTCAAGTCCAGGGGATAAGTGATGAGCGAAGGCAACAGTACCAAAGATACGAGGAGTAAGTGAGAATAATTCCTTATCAGGGAAAATAACTGAAAGAGGAATTTTCTCACCAAGAACAGAGGACGGCATGCGATTGACCAGGTAGCAGGCTGTAAGGACAGCATCCCCCAGAAAGTAATAGGCGCACAACTCTGGATAAGCAAGGTTCGAGTGATATCAAGAAGGTGACGATGCTTTCTCTTTGCCACACCATTCTGTTGAGATGTGTAAGCGCATGTGGTTTGGTGAATAATACCCTTAGACGAAAGAAACTGGGAGAGAGAACGGGTGCAGAATTCCAGTGCATTATCTGTACGAACATATTTGACAGTAGAAGAGAAAACATTTTGAACTTCATTAATCAGATTTTTAATAACATCCCCTGCTTCAGATTTATTCTTTAAAAGAAAGACCCAAGATACACAAGAAAAGTCATCAACCACAACTAGATAAAACATGTGTCCCTGATGATCAGGTACACGACTCGGACCCCAAATATCAATATGAAACAACTCAAATGGGGAGCTACTGCTCCGACTCTGACGACTAGGAAAGCTAGACCGATGATGCTTTCCCAACTGACACGCTTCACAATGAAAATGACGAACTCGGAGAGATCTGAGGCAAGAGATATCGCATTTTCTGGAGCGGGAGATGGCCAAAGCGAAGATGCCAAGTGTACGGAGAGACTGATCCGTTTGAATGTGAAGAGACGCCAGCATAAGAACTCCGGACCAGACGATAGAGACCACTCTGCTCAGAGCCACAGCCAATCACTCTGCTCGTTAGTATGTCCTGAAAAATGAGAGACGATGGGTCAAATATAGCATGACAGTGCAAATCCTTCGTAATCTGACTAATGTATAATAAACTCATGGAGAACTCAGGAGCATGTAGAACATTATGTAAATGCATAGAAGGTGATAAGGAGATCCCCCCCTATCCAACAAAGGGGGAATGAGTCCCATCTGCTATCAGCACTGAACGACAAGGTGGGATGTCCCTGTATGACTCAAGTCTCTCTGTCACGGCAGAGATGATGGGTGGCGCCAGAATCTATGATCCAATCGGAGAGATCATGACAAGATGTAAAGGCAGTGGCACTACCTGAGGTACTGGCAGCGCAGACGAACTAGCAGAAGCTGTAGCTACAACATTTGAAGATCCACCTGGAGAATCAGTAGATGATTGAGGCATAATATCTCGTAGACGTGCCACAAGCTCTTCGAACCGGTTATCTGTAGTGAATGCCGACTGAGACGTGACATGCTCGGCTACACGCGTCGATGCTGGAAACCCATGCTTAGAGTAGCATGTATCCTCTGAATGGCATGTGCGATGACAGAATGAACACGACTGGCGAAAGCGACCTCCTCGGCCACGAGGTCCACGTCCACGACCAGAATACAGACCACCTCTACCACGTGATACCGCCATCGCCGATGGAGGTGGAGTAGATGTGCTGGAAGAAACAGGGATGTGACTGAGCCTCCGGTAAACGTCCTCCATAGGAGGAATAACGACATCGGCAAGTATCTGAGAGCGGGTTGCCTCATACTCAAGATCGAGCGCTGCAAGTAGTACGCCCACTATGGTAGCATTCCAGAAGGTCTTCTGTTGCTCTGGAGTCACCGTGAGTGGTATAGTGCTATATAGTTTCTCGAACATCCCTCTCAGGGACGTGTACAACGAGTGAAGCGGCCGCCCATTCTGCTTCATTATGAAAATATCATGCTGGAGCTGTAACATCTTGGTCTCAATCCGCACTTGTGAATATGTAGCGGCCAGAATATCCCACATTGCCTTAGTAGTGGGCTGATGGAGGACATCATTGGCAATCTCCATCGATAGTGTGCCTGATAACCAAACCTTGGCATAAGAGTCATCGGCCTCCCAAGAGGCATAGATCCCAGTCTTCTCTGTCGGCTCATCCTCGGTAAGTATATGCTTCTTACCGTTTGACTTCATGAGGCTCATGAACTGCATCGCCCAGATCTCATAGTTCGTCCCATCCATCTTGACTATTGGCGCAGGACCTTTGAAGGCGCCTATGGAGGGCATATCGACTTTACTTTCTGACATTTAGCCAGAGTTGAAGACTAGGGTTTGTAGACAATAGACGGTGTCTACATCAACTGGATAGGATTTGAGTGCATATGTAGACTTTATGCACTCAAATCCATGTCAAGGTATCGACCGGCGAGTGGTGAAGAGGCCGACGGAGGGCTGTTGGTCCTGGCGGGGGGCTGTGGGGCCCAGCGAGGACTTGTGGGACCCGACGAGGGCTGGCGGAGGGTTGGTGGAGGGCTGGTAGCGCCGGAGAAGATGGGTGGCGCCGCCAAGAGGAGAGAGGAGAGAGAGAGGGGGTGAGCGGCGGGCTTGAGAGGGTAGGGTTAGGGTTTTGGTTCTGATACCATGTTGGTGGAAAATGAGTGAATTGTTATTCCATAAAACCCTAGGCTCCCTTATATAGAGAGAACCCATGGGTAAAGTACATAATAGTCCAGAATAGAAACAGAAAGTAAGTAACGGTACATAATAATCATAACATAAGTCTCTACATAGTTAAAAAATACAAAAACCGACTAAAGTTCACCCGACTGATAATTAGTCCTTGATAGTCGCACGGTGGACAGAAAACCGACTACCGACTTTTGCAACCTTCGAAATTGTTCCCATCTTCAAATAGATTTGGGGGAATGGCGGATTTTGCAGGTTTCATACTGATGACCGCTCTAAAGATGGATCTCTTTACCAGGGGAATCTAAGGCACTTTGTTTTAGTGGTCATACAGATATTTTATTGGTGAAGGATTAGTAAAAGGAGGCACATGCTCCTCAATTTGCTTCTGATTTCTTACAACAAAGGATACATGATTTTTTTAAGAATGACCAACCTCATTAAGTCAGTGGAGGAGGCTTCCAAAGGGACAGACAGTTACTCGTGGTACAATGGAACATTCTTCGTTAAGGGGTGTAGTGCTCTTTCTATGCTAGTGGGTTTTTACAATAGAGACTTGACTCATAATTACAAACTGATTTAGAGCTCCAAGGAGTGGACTTGCTTGAAAGTCTTTCTTTGGGTACTTAAAAACAGGACATATGAAAGAACATTTATGGAGCCAAAATTTTGCAAAGAAATGTTGTAGCTTGACATAGATGGTAAAACGTTCATTAGGTATGGATCATCTCGTTTTCGCACACGCAGTTTATAGAGTTCTGACTAGGTTCAACGATTAATTAGTTGGATTCCTCCTAACCTGAGAAAATCTAGGCTTCTTTAAGGACCGTACGCGAGGTGCAATCGGGGTTGCCTCCCCGTGAGGAACTTGGGTGACACATAATGGAATGATGAGAGATATTATACGGAGATTGTCATAGAATTTGTCAAAGCTCTCTTCAATTATTGCTCATATAATTATTCTTGTGTCTTTGTTTATTGTTAGTAATATATACTTTAAGGGGTATTATTATTACCAAACACCCCTTTCTCCTAAAAATAGTGGGAAAACACACTTTTCTATTTTTATTTTCCTTTTTCAACTTTTTTCTTACTCTTTTGTTATGGATCTTATTCCTCCATAGCCCTTCACATTATTTCGATTGTTCCCTTTTTACATTTTCTTCCCACTCTTTTATTCCCTTTTTATGCACTTTGGCCTCCTAGACCTAAAACTAGAAAATAGTGGGAAAAAAGAATCGACCAAAATCTAATTTCACATGTTCTGTGAACCTCACAAAAAATAAAAAGAAATACATATTTGATTACCCTTCTTTCCTTCTTTATGGGAATTACTCTCCACATATCTTATGGCAAATAAGGGTGGAGAATCAAATTAAGACGCATGACGATCACACGAGTCCTCATAATGCCTCTTGTTGAGTCGAGCTACCTCAAAGTGCCTCTCTCGCATAGCACATACGTTGTTTTTTATCTTTTCCATCAACTTGTGGCTATCACATATTCATGATGTCATAAATGATTTGAACATAAAAGGATCAAGCGTGGATGTTGTGGATATCATCTATTGTTGGAGTTTAAGTTGTATGTGTCATATGTATGAGAGATGGGTAAATGGATCTCTCCAAGATCCATTTACCCGATCCAAGAGTTTAGTCCCACATCTACCAGTGGTGGGACTTGGAAGCTCTGTGGAGGCTATATAAAGAGCCCCAGACCTCCTGTATCCATTGAGAAAAGTGCAATAGACACACCAGCCCTCTGAGGCATTCTCCCGTGGTTTCATCCCGCTCCTTAGGGAGTAGGATTCCACGTAAATCCCATTGTTATTCTATGTTTTTTTATTCTTTCTCCATGTTTCACTTCCGCTTCCTATTTTCTAACATTTATTATTTAAGTAATTGACGTTGTTTATATTTTTATTTTATTTGATTATTCTCTATTTCCACTTGTAACCCTTTGGAGACTATCATGCAATTGTTTGTATTGGGCTCTAGGGATTCACATTATATAAGAAACTCTGCTCCCTTGAATAAAACCATACCATTGTTGTAACATCTGGATCCACACAAATCCGAACCCGACCCGATTAGGATCCGTTTAACCGAATAAAGTTGTCAATCAGTATTAGATGACTTAAATCGATATATGGATCGTGAATGAAAAGTCGTTCAGGCGAAATCGACCAAAAATCGGTCGCATCGTAATGCATGCCCGAAAAAGCCGCGATGCAAATTCAGAAACCGCGAAACAAACCGAGACCTCCATAAAATCCTATTCGACGAAACAAAACCAACAGAATCAACCGTTCGTCAATCAGAGGTCGTTTGATATTTATAAATCACAAAATTTAACCTTAAACCAAAACCGTATCTCGAAAATGTTGGGCATGCAAACCCGATCAAAAGTATATCAACATTATACTCATTTCGATCATCATTCAGAGACGATCACAACGAGATATTGCATGTTGAAATCCGAGACCCGAGGCACATACACAGTCGATTTTTATATATGCCAAATAAAGAAAATTTAAAAAAATAAATTAATTAAAAATCAATACATGCACACTGCACACTGTACTGTTCGATTGTTGTTAAAAAAACTAATTTTTAATTAAAATACTATACATACTACGACAGCCAGCAAATCCCACTTAGCATTCATCCTTAGTCCACTTGGCCTATATGTTATTTCCATATGTCAAAGTTATTTCCAGTATTTCTAACTGTTGGTTCTACACCACATGCACAACCGCTAATCTTAGTTTACTATCTTGCTTGCTTGATTTTTCTCCACATATACATGTAACTCCTATCATCAAGAGCATGTCTACACCAATATATATAGGGAAAAGGGAGCCTACACCCAGGGGTGTAGATAATTATCTGCACCCGGCTCATTTTTTCTTTATTTTTTGATTTTTTTGAAATGAAACCTTGAGGAAATTAGATCACTATATACCACCATGGTGTTATTCAAAATTTAACTTAATTCGAGATTCCTATCATCTCCATCAAGACTGCCAAATTTTAACGATCTCAGAATTGCTGAAATTGACCCCGTCTAGATGAACATGTTATAAATGTTTGTTTTGCATGTAACTTGAAACATATATTCCCCTCAATATATTAAGAAAATCCCCCCTAAGGTTTCCTTCAAAAAATCCAAAAAAAATGAAAAAAAAGACCATGTGTAGGTAGTTACCTACACCCCTGGATGTAGGCTCCCAGCTCCCATATATATAGAGAGAGAAAGGGCAGGGAGCCTGCACCCAGTGGTGTAGGATATTTCATGCACGCACCCCATTTTCGCATTATTTTTTTACTTTTTTTGAATTAAAAGTTGGGGGGTTTTACTTAATATGTTGAGGGGAATAAGTATTTCAAATTTCATGTAAAATAAACATTCCTAACATGTTCATCTAAAAAGGGGTCGATTTCAGCAATTCTGAGACCGTTAAAATTTGGTAGTCTTGAAGAAGATGATAGAAGTGTCGAATTAAGTTGAATTAGGAATGACAACATGGTGATCTAAATTCCCCAAGGTTTCATTTAAAAAAAATCAAAAACAATGAAAAATTAGGCCGGGTGTAGGGAATTTCCTGCACCCGCCGGTGTAGGGTCCTTTTTCCCATATATATATATATATATATATGTAACTTTGTGGAGACGACACAACCCAACTAAAGAAGTCAGTATATAAATACATTGTTTAGTTGATTATTCGAGCATTGTGGAGTAGTGAAGACTCCTTGGATCAGCCTGTGCAACACAATATTGACAAAAGTTCTTGTGCTCAATGATAATTTCAGTATGAAGCAGGGGTTTGTTGCTTTATTTTTCTCAAGAAAGTTTTTAATTCATGAAAATTAACTATCTTCTAGTGGAGTTTAAGATGTTGCACAGGAACTTGGAATTGAAAGTTGCTACGTAGATCAACCTAATTGGTTATGTTAAAGTATTAATATCCCATCGAGTCATATAAACCAATGCTAAGTAGACTTCGTGGTTTAGTTAGTAAAATAGGATGTTATCTTGTAGGGAATGTGTGTTATTATGTTCAGATTTGCAACATATAAATAATTTTGAGAAATCTTAGTGTCCCTTGATTAGGGATAATGAAATCTGGCTTCCTTGTTGAGAGGGGTTACAAAGATCTGGCAGGGTAGTAAAAAAAATGGTTTAAACATATATAGCATCCACACCCATTATTCCTTGGTCCTGTGCCGCATCACTCTACTTCTGTTTATTTTTCGGAAGGAACTTCAGGTGCACTGGTTACTGTCTTGGATAACGATCACTCTTAGCTTTTTGGATAAATAATCTCCTACAATCCTTATGTCTGATAATCCTCAGTTAATTGGTTTTAGAGTTTCGTCTACTAATATTAATATAGATCATACTGATAAAATTAAGAATAAAAGATCTAAATCAGTTCGGTCAACCATAGAAAGGGTTGAAAGGAAAGAGAGATCGTGTAACTAAAATAATGATGAATCAGTGATCACGCGAAAATATTGAGGAACGGTGATGATTGACAAATATAGTACCGATCATGGTGATCTTTACACTTGACCGTGCGAGAGCGCGGTGACTCTCAACTGGGCGAAAGATAGGAAGCTCAGTTAAGGCAGCGGCCGCCAAGTGCGCGAGTCTAAGATCACAATCCTTTTCACGGTTTTTACGCGAGCTCGCAGTGTTGTTACGCCTCGTTGGGATCCCGACTTTTGACCAACCCGCTGACCCTCCGTTTTGGGATACCCAGGCGGGGGATCATCGGTTTTACTTTTTCGTACGAGCTCGTTTTCCCGTTACCGGTCGGGCCGGTTTTTAGAGTGACTTTTCCGGAGAGTCCCTCTCACTCGTCTCTGGGGCGTAGTTTTGGAGTAGACCTTTCCCTCTATGGGACCGCACTTCCAATTAGCATGGAATGCCGTATCGATATCGATATTGTTTCGATATCGTATCGATACAATATTTCGATGATATATCGACGATATATCACCGAAATACCGCCCATATTGACGAGCCTTTGTGAAGAAAATGCCTGAAAATCGGGATATATCGCCATATCGGTGCCCATATCGATCCCATGTCAATATCGATATATCGGTGATATATCGCCTATATATCGTGAAATTTCCTTCATGCCAATTAGAGGGCGAGACAGAAGAGCCTTTTTTGTAGGTTGCCTCACCGCTTGAGTTGTGTTTACTTTCGCCAACAGATTTGGCGATTCTACATCCAAATCATCCATGACTACATCTAAGTCATCTCGAGTTACAATTAAAGTTGAGTTGGTAGAAAGTGACTAAAATTGGATTCAAAATCCCCATAATCTAGTGGACGTGTTGGGAACTTAGTTAGGATATATTATACAACACCGCATGCCTACGGAGGCACCCCAACCTAAGCCATTATTCATGCCTTAGAGTCATAATGTGAGGTTATACAAGAACCAAGACCACAGACTAACCACTAGACTTGAGAATTAAATGAATCAATAAACATTTCCAATCTCACCTTTCCCATCGTCAAAATCCACAAATGTGATATCTGAATAATATGAGAATATATATATATATATAGATATACACACACTTATGAACAATCAATTACAATATAAATATGCTATATATGGGAAATGTTGGGATAATGGGTGAGCTTGGGAGGTACATACAAGCAACTTGAAAATCTTTTTACATTTGCAAGTAGATGTAAATTTTAGATGTTTATTCATTTATACTTGCCTCTTTTGCAACCACATCAAATATCATTTTTTATAATAAATATGATATATGGGTGTACCAGCGCTCGCTGACGTCCTTTCTTCCTAACATGTTTTGGCAGTCAAGGAGCCTACTGCCCATTAACTCTTGATGAGATCTGGTGATCGTGTATATACCAGAAGATATGATATCTTTTGTTGCAGCTTTTGTACTGTTATATTATAGATGTTATTTCCTCTTCAGTCTGATGTTGGGATATGTGAATGTACCGTCAGCTTCATGTACATTTTGTAAATTTATATGTGTTTAATGAAAAGAATAGTTGGTGGCTCTTGTTGGTGTTGTGCTGTGGTGATATAATGTTGCTTGAATATGAATGTCATATGTAGCTTCAGCGCGAAAAAATTTTCCTAAAATCTCACTTACTCTGATGTCATGCAAATGTAATAGTGCGAACATGTGTAAATGGGTACCCAGATCCGAGGAGTGGGATCACAGTTTGGTATCAGAGCCGTGGTACCCCGATACGCACATTTGTATTATTACAATTCCGATCGCATTAGGTTCTCAGATAGCGACAGCCTTCCGATTTGTCGTGAGTCCGAGAAGGGAAATATGACATTCAAATTCAATCACCACAGATGTCACCAATTTCATTAATTTTCATACTATATCCCAAGAAGAGAAAAAGCATTTATGATAAGTATCTGCGAATGGTACTTTTTATGACTAAAAATGGTTCTCATGCAGAGCCATGGCATCCCGACCAGGCCAGGAGACGATTGACCAGCTGGCACGCATATTGACTGCTCTTACCGACATTCAGCAGCAGCAGGCTGCTATGAGAGGCCAGCAAGACATACACCGAGCTGTCACGACATACACTAGCAGCTGCCGCATTTCCATAGGAGAATCTGGAAAAGTTCATTAGAGGCATGCTAGAGGAGGTGCAGGAGAAGCTGGCTGGATTACACATCACTTGCATCTCCGATGCTACTGACGCAGCAGAGAAGTTTGAGGATATCCGAGACCGACGATTTGGGAGCTCATCTGGAGCAGCACATAGATCACAGCGATTTTTTGGGCCGATTCGTCGACCATTTCAGTAGCAGAGGTCATCCAGGAGGTTCCGACCTACAGGTTCGACATTCTCGGACAGTGCTCGCTCATCTCCATCGACTACTTTAGGAGGAGCACTAGCTGGACGTGGCACAGATTCCGCTCGACCATCTGGGTCGCAGCGAGCAGACAAACCCTCAGCAGGACCAGCTCGAATCACAGACACAACCACTCCATCTACCCGACGAGTCCGATGTTACTTATGCCACGAGTGGGGACATTATCGGCAACAGTGTCCCAAGAGATCTGGTGAGACTCAGCCACAGCCTTCACAGTCGCAGCCTCAGGCACAACGTTCAGGGAGTTTCCGTGGCAGGAACTCCAACTTCAAGAGGTAGTTGGAGCAGAGACAGATGCAGAGTGTGGCAGGTTCCAGTGCCGCACCAGCCAGGCACGGTCAGCTACATGCAGTGACCGAGGAGCAGGTACGTTCAACAGCTACTGTGGTGAAAAGTATGGTCTCAATCTTGGGCCGACTTTTCCATGTTTTATTTGATTCTGGAGCGACACATTCTTTCCTTGCTTCGAGATTGCTAGCTTCATTAGAAAGAGTCGCGGAAACTATATATTCTCCATATCACATCCGTGGGCCAGGTGGCCAATTGTTCATTATTTCACTGATAGCCAGGCACTTCCCGTACTGATTGGCAATCACGAGATGATCGCAGATTGTCTACTTCTACAGCTTGATGAGTTTGACTTAATTCTAGGCATGGATTGATTATCAACTCATCATGCCCTCGTTGATTGCTTTAGAAGACAGTTGTCTTCAGGATTTCGGATCTACCCGAGTTCACTTTCGAAGGTACATTACATGACTCCAAAATGGAGTACATTTCAGTGTTGAGAACTCAGAAGCTAGTTGATCAGTGGCGCGATTCATACCTAGCATTTGTTCGGGAGATATCTGATCATGAGCCTATGATACAGGACATCAGAGTAGTTGAATATCCAGATGTGTTTCCTGATGAGTTACCAGGATTACCTCCTGAGAGAGAGATCGAGTTCGAAATCACATTACTACCAGATACGCAGCCGATCTCGATGGCTCCTTACTGCATAACACATGCTGAGTTGAGGGAGCTGAAGGTGCAGTTACAGGAGTTACTTGACTTGGGATTCGTGAGGCCGAGCACTTCACCTTGGGGTGCTCCAGTGTTATTCGTCAAGAAGAAGGATGGATCCATGAGATTATGCATTGATTATCGGCAGCTGAACAAGAGAACGGTGAAGAATCGTTAACATTTGCCGTGCATCGATGATTTGTTCGACCAACTCCAGGGATCTTCAGTATTCTCGAAGATCGATCTTCGTTCGGGCTATCATCAGCTAAGGATTCAAGAGGCAGACATTCCGAAGACTGCCTTCAGGACTCGATATGGCCATTATGAGTTTGTGGTGATACCGTTTGGGCTCACCAATGCACCTGCAGCATTCATGGATATGATGAACCGGATCTTCCGTCCATATTTGGACAAATTTGTGATGATGTGCTCATATACTCACGGAATGAACGGGATCATGCGAATGATCTACGGACTATCTTGGATACATTGCGGGAGCACAAATTATATGTCAAGTTGAGCAAGTGTGAGTTCTGGTTATCCCAGGTCTCATTTCTAGGGCATGTCATTTTTGGAGCAGGCATCGAAGTTGATCCTGCGAAGATTGAGGCAACTATGTCTTAGAAGCAGCCCAAGACCGTCACTTAGATTCGGAGCTTCCTTGGATTAACAGGTTATTACATACGCTTTGTCAGTGTTTCAAGTATTGTTCGCCCTTTGATACGATTGACGCAGAAGGGAGTTCCATTTATTTGGGACGATTCATGCGAGCAGGCCTTCAGGACACTGAAGGAGAGATTGACTACAGCGCCTATTCTTGCTCTTCTTTCAGGCACGCAGGATTATGCAGTATATACAGATGCCTCGGGAGAAGGTCTAGGAGATGTATTGATGCAGACAGGTCATGGGATAGCTTACGGATCACGACAGTTGAGACCACATGAGCGGAACTACCCCACCCATTACTTGGAATTGGCAGCAGTTGTCTTCGCCCTGAAGATCTGGCGCCACTATCTATATGGGGTGAATTTTGAGATCTTCACAGACCACAAGAACTTGAAGTATATCTTTGATCAGAAGGAGTTGAACATGAGACAGCGCAGATGGCTCGAGCTACTGAAGGAAAATAATTGCGCGATCTCTTACCATCCCGATAAGAGAAACGTAGTGGCTGATGCACTTAGCAGGAGAGCTCATGCAGACGGTACGGCGAACTGGATATATACATGGGCTATCATCTTTGACCGATTGGCTTCCTCAGGAGAGTGTATCCATATCCATAGCCGTACCTCCATGATTCAGCAGTTTGTGGGATCGCATCGTCGAGGCCATAAGACAGATCCATGGATTCGAGATAGATACATGCGAGCCGTGAAGGACGAGGTTGCTGATTTTGTGGTGACAAAGTCCATTTTATGGAAGGCAGGACGAGTCGTTGTACCCAATGACGAGCAGCTTCACAAAGACATTCACGATGAGGCACACAGTTCACAGTTATCGATCCATCCAGGCAGCACAAAGATGCACCGTGATCTGTGTCGACATTTCTGGTGGGATGTGATGAAGCACGATGTGGCGCAACATGTCAGCAGAAGCATGACTTGTCAGATGGTCAAGGCCGAGTACAGGACACCACCAGGATTACTGCAGTCTCTCCCCATTCCCAAGTGGAAGTGGGAGAGCATTTCAATGGATTTTGTCACAGGTCTGCCGAAGACACCAGGTGTCCATGATTCTATTTAGGTCGTTGTTGATAGGTTGACCAAGTCAGTCCATTTCATACATGTCAACACGACTTACACTCCATCCAGATTGGCCAAGCTATATGTGCAGAACATCATCAGGTTACATGGTATACCACGAGAGGTGGTGTCTGACAGAGATTCGAGGTTTACATCCCATTATTGGCATCAGTTCATGTCAGCACTACAGACAGAGCTAAGGATGAATTATGCTTATCATCCGCAGACAGATGGGCAGAGTGAGCGCACCATACAGACTCTTGAGGATTTACTTCGCGCATGCACTTTGGAGTGGAAAGGGTCCAGGAAGGACCATTTGCCTTTGGTGGAATTCGCGTACAACAACAGCTATTATTCCAGTATCGGCATGGCACCATTCGAAGCCTTATACGGGCGAAGATGCCTTACCCCTCTCAGTTGGCGTGAGGTAGGTGATCATGCTCTATACTCTGTAGATCTCTTGAAGGAGACTGTGAGAACTGTTGATCTTGTGAGACGGAGGTTTCTGACGGCACAAAGCCGCCAGAAGAGCTATGCAGACCGTCGGAGAAGAGATTTAGAGTTTCAGGTATCCAATCTTCTTCTCTTTCTTTTATTACAAATTTAACTTAATCTCATGCTAATGACATTCCTATAAATTATAGGATGGAGATTGGGTATTTTTGCGAGTATCTCCCATGAAGGGAATACAGAGATTTGGCGTCTGTGGCAAGCTGGCGTCGCGATATGTCGGTCCGTTCGAGATACTTGCTAGAGTGGGGAAGGTGGCATACCGAATAGCCCTTCCTCCACATCTTTCAGCTATTCACGACGCCTTCCATGTATCCAACCTACGGAAATATGTGTACGATCCTCGACACGTCATCAGTTACGAGAATCTAGACATGGAGCTTGATTTGACATACGAGGAGAGGTCAGTGCAGATACTTGACAGTGCTATGAAGAAGCTTCGCAGCAAAGAAATTCCATTGGTCAAGGTGTTGTGACACCGACACGGCGTCGAGAAAGCGACATGGGAGATCGAAGCCAACATGCGGGCACGATACCCACAACTTTTCTGAGGTAATAATCAAAACAAGTTTTTATAAATAGATTTGTGATAAAATATATGGCTTGTTTTTTCTCTTTGAGATTTTTATGGGTTTCAAACCCTTTGAGGTTTTTATGGCCAAATGAAACTCAAAACACATATTAACCTTGACTCGAGTCTCGAGGACGAGACTCCCTTTGAGATTTTATAATTGCATTCTCAACTTTTCTCTACATGGTATCGTAAGGATGGACCTAGACCAAATTTCGTACAGAACAAGGGATATGTGGGATGAATTGGCACACATAGTCAGCCCTTCTCTCTCCCCCTTTCGACCATGCGTGCCACCGCCAATGCCCTTCGACTCCTCCATGTACAGCCAACAGGCCCTGTGTGGACCTCTCCAGACTCCTACCAAGCCTCGTGTGTGTCACCCCATCGTCGCAGCCAACTCTTTGATTGTCTTTAGGTCCCTCACGTGGGTCATTCTCTATTGCAGCATCTATGTGACATCATTAGGCCCCATGTATGGGTCCCCTTTATCGTAACATCTATAAACCACCTCTAGGCCCCTAGTACATATCCTCTACAACAGCATCTCTGTGTTGGTAAACCCCCTACCTTAGAATTTCGTCTTTCTCGACCAAGGGTTAGTGTCCTAACCTCCTTCCATATGTGTGATTAGAGTATCCAATACTTCTTTGATCTCTCCCTCTGACCACGATGATCGAGACAAACCATTGTTTTCCACATCTTCTATGATGGTTCAGAAGACCTCTATCAAATCAATGGTGCAAATATTTATGTGCTCCTGTCTCGAGCCTTCAAGGTATTCAACAGTAGTCAGAGAAATATATTTATCCTGACAAAGAAACCTCAAAAGGAAATGGACAAAGACTATGCCTCCGACCTTGGGGACAACTATCAAGTTATGACATGGATGACCAACACTGTCAAGACCCACATTATGGTGAATCTCCTATGCAAGGACACGACAAGGGACATGTGGGATGAATTGGCACACATATTCTTATCAGACGACCAAGTCGTACCTTATCGAAGTCTACATGCGAGTTTGGTCTACTTCTCAGGCAGAGTCTACCCAACGGAGTACCATTGACATCTCACCGACCTCTATGAAAAACTTGCCATCTTTTTATCAGCCTTTTGTCCCAAACATGTGGCATAAAGATTCAAATGGCAAGTCTAGTTTCTCGTATCAATATCAGATCGTGAAGGACTAGTACCACACATCTTATACATTGATGCATGGACTGCGCACGATGCGTCGCCTCGATGAGGGCCGCCTGGAGTGAGAGCTTCTATTTTGCATCGCCGGTAGGGTTGTACGGCCGGTGCGCCACCAACAAGGTTGCGTGGTTGGTGTGCCACCAGGAGAAGAGCTGTGCGGCGGGGGAGATGCATCTTCGGGAGGAAGAGCTTCCGTTTGTTGGAAGTCGCACCTCGCAAGAGAGGTCGAGAAGCCACCACCCGTTGCAAATCTTCTATGACGAATCCGTGAGGAAGAGAGAGGCTTGAGAGAAAACGACTCAGCCGATGGCATGCGAGGAACTGCAGCATGTAGATGTGTCGATGTCGTCGATGATGCTTCGTGCGATGCCGTTGGAGATGCGACAGCGTGTTGGCAGCGCCTAGGCGAAGGTTGGTGGCTGGAGATCCAGCCCTGCCGATCTGGACAGAAGCGGTAATACATGGAGAACTAGTGTTTCAGAATGAAACCCTATAATTGAATCGAAATTAGAACATTCTCCAAGAACAAATCCATGAACAATAAATATTGACGAACGAATAATAATTGAATCGAAACTCGACTAAATAAAAAATATAACATGATTCCTCGAGAATCGAACCCGCTCTGATATCATGTTAGAAAATAGAAATGCGGAAGCGGAATCAGAGAAAAAGAGTAAACAATGAGGAACACCGAGATTTTACGTGGAACCTTACTCCCTAAGTAGTGGGATGAAACCACGGGAGAACGCCTCAAAGGGCTAATGTATGCATTGCACTTTCTCACTAGATATAGAGGGTATCACTGAGCCTCCACATCCCACAGATGGTAGATGTGGGACTAAACCACAAGATGTGGTAAAAGGATCCTGGAGGGATCCATTTACCCATCTACTCAAGTGACGCATATAACAAATACTCCAACATAAACACTCCACCGCAATCCGACCAAGTACTCCAACAGCCTCATCAACAAATCCAGCTCAACAAGCCAAACAACTGGCAAACCAAACATCAATAACATCACAGATCTCGCCGTCCACACTACCTTGTGGCACATCACCATCTACCATGCATAGTGGCATGAAAAGAGAACCTCGACCAATGAACAACAACACAATCCTTTTGTTTCCCAAAGCACAATCTGGTGAATCTAACGAGCGTACACCATTGTTCTCATCTCGATCTCATCGATTTGTACCTCAGTTCCTCGACATCATGTTCAATCCATTCTCCCTCTACACTCCATCCACACCCTCCCACCCCCCAACCTCAACTGCTTTGCAATACTAAAAATAAACTACTAAAGTTTAACAAGTTCTTACCGACAGAAAACCATAAAGATTTCAATGAAATCCTAAATATCGATACTGGGACAAAAATACAAAGGCCATGCTTGGTTGATGGGTTAACCCCCTTGGGGGAGTTTACCTCCCAAAACCCACCATTTCTCTCACTTGTGGGGCCCACTCTCCCTCTCTTTTGTATACATTAAATAAATCATTTCTCTTTCATTTATTCCATCAAAAAATAATATGTTTTACAATCATATCATCTAAAAATTATAAACTACTCAACTTCTACTCACTTTTCCAAACTTCAATACAATCACATCACAATAACTACTCACTTTTCCAAAAACCAATACAATCACATCACAACAAACCCTCTCAACCCAAAACCCTCTATCCAAACACCAAAACACAAAAACGGGTTACCTCCCACCAGTTTACCCCGGAGTAACGCGGCAACCAAACGCACCCAAAGGGAATTGCATATTTATCTCAATTTGCTAAAATTATTTATACTAAGAGTCTGTTTATGCTATTTTAAAAAATGAAAGGACATCATCGAAAATGACAACAATCTGACGATTTTGTTTCAGGTGTTCATCTAAAAAAAGGAGAGTTTGCTTACACTCCATCCATTTGGGTTAAGATCCATCACATTTA
The DNA here is from genome assembly GCA_037367405.1 of Ottelia alismoides. Taxonomy (NCBI): domain Eukaryota; kingdom Viridiplantae; phylum Streptophyta; class Magnoliopsida; order Alismatales; family Hydrocharitaceae; genus Ottelia; species Ottelia alismoides. Next base: position 713,107 of record JAZKJV010006821.1, on the reverse strand, counting down.
ATGGCATGCCAGTCTCCAAGTCCGTGCAGCAGAGAGTTCCATCTGATGATGATGTAAACACCATTCCATCATTCCTCATGTTGAATCTGGAAGGCATAATCATGGGTTGATAACAAAATAATAATAGATACGAGAATTTAAAAAGAAAGAGGAGAAAATACTGACTTCAAGTTGTTGAGTAAGCAAGAATGTATCGATCCATAAATCGTTTTTTCATGTAGCTTCTTGTAATCCCATATTCCAAGTTGTCCTTTCTTAAAAGTCAAGCAATAAAAGATGTTATTTATATCCTTTTTCTATATACAGACTTAGAAAGAAGTGTGTGTGTTTTTAATTCAAAAAAGGGGGAAATACTCAAGAGGTGTCTGTCCCAAGATATATTAAAATGCAAAAGGTAACAAGAAAACTAACAGCATCCAGGTCACAAGGAGAGGAAAATTGCTACGTAGTACCTCAAAATTACAAAAATCCCTTGGTACTGTAGAATCTTTTTTTACTTGAGTACTACATGGGTATCGTATATACGGCATGCGATATAGAGGAAAGTTTTTTTTACTTGAGTACTACAGGGATATCATATATACAGAATGCAATATAGATGTCGCATATTGTCTATGTGATATACAACAAACTTCCAGGATATGAATAGATGTCGCATGTTGTGTATGTGATATACAAGAAACGTACTGGAAATGAATAATATAGATATCGCATATTGTATATGTGATATACAAGAAACATCATGGAATGAATACTCTAGATGTCGCATATTGTGTGCGATATACAAAAAACGACTGGAAATGAATATAGATTTCGCATCCCGTTAATGTGATATACAAGAAACTTCCTGGAAATGACAATGTATTCTGTCATGCATTACAAGAATCAAACAACATCTATTTCAGCAGCATTCACACTACACAAAATGAACGTGTATTCTGTCATGCATTACAAGAATCAAACAGCATCCATCTCAGCACCATTCACACTACACACAATGAACATGTACTCTGACATGCATTACAAGAATCAAACAATATCCAACATGTGATATATGTGCCATCTATATCGCATTCTATATATGTGATACTCATGTAGTACTCAAGTAAAAAAAACTTTCCTCTATATCGCACGTCATATACACGATACCTCTGTAGTACTCAAGTAAAAAAAGATTCTGTAGTACCAAGGGATTTTTGTAATCCTAAGGTATAGGAATTTGCCACCATAATGAGAGATTTAGCCAGATGACCTACATTATAACTGATAAATCCTTCTCCCGCAATAAGTAGGGTCGACTACATAGATTTTTGCTCAAATCCATGTTGAAAGATTCAACTATTTTTTATGTTGGATATCGACTACCTAATGCAACCCCCACAAGGGTGTTTGAACCCTGGGCATTGGGGTGGTAGGCACACTGCACTAACACCAGACCATTTAAGTAGGCACATTGCACTAAATAAATTACATTATCAATATAAAATCTATGAGAACGAAAGATGAACCCATTACGAGAGAGCCAGATCATCCAGATCGTCATGATTGGGTACATCAACTACGACATCGACCTGAATTGGTTGTCCACAATGGAATTCCAAAAGCTTGAGAAATGAGGAAGGATTCACCCACCAAATACCCACTTCCATCCATATCTTTTGGACCCACCGGAGTAAAATAGATGACCAAATCATACACTACAGCAGCACACATAGAGCACAAAATACCATCCCTTTGAAAGGAGGATCTTTTCACCTTAGTCAATAACCGCCCAAGTATGTGGAGCCAAAGAAACACCGTGATCTACCTCGGTGCCCTCAGAGTCTATATCAAGTTGCAGTCACTCTCCATGTACCCTGGAGCCACATCACCACTATTCCAAAGGGCCATGTAGGCCTTCTTCATGAAGAAAACGCCATCATGCCAAATCCAGTGGTCCTACCCTCTAGTTGGGCATGGGCTACTCGCAATCTCTCTGATCATCTGCAGAAAGTCATCGAAGCATTGCTTAGATAGGGAAGAGGAGAAGCAGGGCATCTACTGCTCAACCACTTTGTCCTTCACACACATCTCATTGTCCTCCACGAGAGCAAAAAGGCGAGAGAAGCGCACCAGAACCGGCCCTCCCCCAAACCAGTTATCCTTCCAAAATAGAAAGGATTCCATGTCATCAATCACCGGCCGCATATGTGCCAGAAGCTCCTGCATCACCGAGCAGATCCCCTTCCATAAAGCCGAGTGGCTGAGACGAAGCCTCCACCCGTGGTTGTATTTAGAGATCCTCACCCTGACCCCAAAGCGCTACCCACTTCAACCGAAGGGCTTTTATCACATCCTCCAGTCTGAGAATACCTAAAGCACCCGACTCATTTGGGGAGGTGACCACCTCCCAGTTCACCAGGTGCAGTCTTCTAATTTGCCCATTGGAAGGACTCCAGAAGAAGCAACGCATGCACGACTCCAAGTGTCTTTGAATCCCAACCGAAAGGATACGTGTTGAAATGAAGAAGATGAGGATTGCTGCCAACACCACCTTAAGAAGCACAAGTCTCCCCTAGACGAGAGACATGAGACTTCAACCCCACCAACTTCTGTTCCACCTTCTCAATCACCGGCAGCCAGTCAACTGCCTCAAGCGCCCACAAGTCAAGGATAAACCAAGGTAGTTGCTAGGTAAAGAACCACGCAGAGTATCTATGATTCCCATGCACTCCTCAATCTCAGAATCCAAAAGCTCGAACGGCACAAAGACGAATGTAGATCTATTCAGTGTCGATCCAGAAAGCTCTCCAATGATGTCAAGTACGGTACTCGTGATCCCGACCTCCTCACAACCTCCATCAATGAAGAAAATGGTATCATCCACATACTTGAGTAATGTGATAAAGAAATCCCCCCACGAGTACCCCGTCAACCTCCCATAAAGCACCACCTAGGGGTCATGACGACAAGGACTGCAAGGATAAACAACATTGGTGCAGATGGGCAACCCTCGCGAACCCCCCACTGATGTTGAAAGAATCCCCCCTCCAAGTACCCATTAACCAGAACCGTGAGAGAAGATGTAGAGACACATTTCTTCATCTGAGTAATCCACGTCTCCAAAAAGCCACGCTTCGCCAAAACAAACCAGAGGAAACCTCAATCAACACAATAGTAGGCCTTAGCGAAGTCCACCTTCCAAAGTAGACCGTTCGCACCTATGTTCTTCTAGTCATCAACTCTCAGAAGCCATGACCACACTATCCATCATCAGGTGATCAAGAATGAAAGAGGTCTGAGTTAGAGCACCCTCAAGGACGATGCTCAGACAATCTCTTACTTCTTATCCTCTTCAAGAAGAGTTTTGTGACATCCGAATCTGAATAAAACGAATCTGGCATGATTAAGAGTCCGAAAGTTCATTTAATATTCAAATAATATTGAATAACTTCAATTCGATCTATATATAGCAGATCGAATCTTGTTCGCACGCAATCGATCAAAATGTCGATCGCATCGTAATGCATGCCATCGGAAAAGCTGCAACACAAATTCAAAAACCGCAAAACAAATCGATACCACTCAAAGATCCGATTTAACGAAATAAGATCAACAGAATCGACCGTCCGTCGATCGGAAGTCGTTTGATATTTTAAAACCACAAAATTTAGTCACAAACTGAGAATGTATCTCAAGAATTTCGATAATTCGTACTCGATCCAAAGTATATGAATATTATATTCATTTTGACCGTCGTTAAGAGACGATCAAAACAAGCTATTCTACACCAAAATCCAGGACTCGGTGTGTGAATACGAACGACTTTAGTATTTAAAATAAGAGAGAGCTAAATGTTAATAAAAAATTAATTTTCCAGCTGCTGTACAGACAGCAGCTGGGCCCTCTTTTCCTCCATGTGGCATTACCCCACTTTGTCCTCCTTATCTCTATCAATTATTTTCCCCCTCCTTTCTCTATTCTTTCCAACGTAAAGGCCTTTCCCCCAAATCCTCAGTCGAAGAAGTCCTTTTCCTTCCCCTTTTTGCTGCAGTAAGCAGCTGGTGGAGCTGCTCTCAACAGCTGATCTTGCTGTTGTTGCTACTCCTAAGCAGCAGCTACTGCTTCCAAATCAAGCAGTTGTTGCCCAACAGTTGCTAGGGCTCCTCCTCTTCCTTGGAGCTGCAGCTCCTTCTCCCCCTGGAGCCCCAACTGTTGTCCAATTGCAGCCATAGCTGCTACCAACATCCTAGAAGCTAGAAGAGCCCCCGATAGAGCTCCATTGCAACTCTGTTGCAGCACTCCTTTCCCATGTCAATGCATGCAAATTAGATCTCCATTCTAGAGATCAAAGGTACAATTCTTTTCCCCTTCTCTTTGCTGCCATGTATGAACAATCTTAAACTCACTCTTGCTGCCCAACATGTCATTTCAACATGTTCGTTTCCTAAAGGTTGAGTTTTGATTTCGTGGTTGGATCTTTGTTCTTGCTTGATAACTCTATGTTGATTTTTTATCATCTGTTTTTGCTTGCTCTTTCACGTGATAGATGGTTATAATAGGTTTTACATCATAATGCATTGTACGATGACAATGAGAAATTATGCTTTGCACCAACTTTCCACATGGTGTAGAATTTCTGTGGCCTGATCCATTCTTAGCTCGGGCTCTCCGCATATTTTTATAAATGGTTATAAGCATGAGATGTCTAGCAGAGTTCTGTCTACAAACTGCTATAGGTCTGTTGGATCCATAAAAAAATTAGAATTCAAATAATGCATTACATGATTTGCTGGAATGCACATGAAACATTATGTAAAGCATTCGTCCAAAAACAAAGATTATTGATTATGTACTTTTTATTAAGAATTTATTAAACATATATTAAGATACTAAGGTGTATATTAGAAAGCTATGACAGTAATGACAGTAGTAGAGCTATGTTGATAATATGTAAAACCCACTTGTGGAATATGAATTTTTTAATAGATATTAGGTTCTGGTAACCCCTTTAATTCATGAAAATTGTACATTTCATATCACGGTTGCTGGTGGATGGTTAATTAACCTGTTGAGCCTACGTACCTTTCTTATTATTTTAATTCTTTATGACTATCTTGTGTAATTTACCTATAGGTCTCTCCTCTATATAAGAGAGCCTAGGGTTCAAGAATAAACAACTCTCTTATTTTTCTTCAACATGGTATCAGAGCGGCGGTCCTAGACCGAAGCTCTCGTATCCAAAACCCTAACCCTACCCACCCCCCCCCGCCTCCGCGCGCCACCCCTCGCCTTCGCACGCGTCGCCCTTCGACTGCGGGCGCTGCCTCCGCATGTCGCGCCCCGCCTCCTCGCGCACCGCCCGTGCGCAGCCCGCACCTCCCCGCGCGTCGTCCAACCATGGGATGCTCCCCGTGCATCGTCCCTTCGCGTACGACCCCTTTCCACGTGTTGCGCCTACATGTGTCGGCGTCGGGCACTTCGTTTGGTTAATGGATTTAGGTGCATAAGTCTACATATGCATTCAAATCTATGTTTGTGTAGACATTAGTTCTTTGGTCTACAAAACCCTGGTCTTCTACATCCGGCAATATATCTGAGAACAAAGTCGATGTACCTGCCACAAGCGCATTCAGAGGTCCAACGCCTATTGTTAAGATGGACGGGACAAATTATGAGCTCTGGGCTATGCAATTCATGAGCCTGATGAAGTTAAATGGTAAGAAACATATTCTTAACCAGGAGGAGCCGGTGGAGAAGATTGGGGTAAATGCCTCGTGGGAGGCGAACAACGCTTATGCCAAAGCTTAGCTCTCTGGTACATTGACGATTGAGATCGTCAATGATGTGTTACATCAGCATATTGCTAAGGCGATGTGGGATATCCTCGCAGCAACATATTCTCAAGTGAGGAACGAGACGAACATCCACCAACTCCAGCATGATTTATTCAATATCAAGCAGAACGGACATCCATTGCATTCACTATAAACATCCTTGCATGGGATGTTTGAGAAGCTCCACAGTTTCATGCCTCTAACAGCGACTCTAGAGCAGCAGAAGACATATAGGAATGTACCATGGTTGGGTACTCCTCGCAGGCCTTGAACTCAAATATGATGTTGTTCGCTCCCAGATTCTAGCAGATGCCACTATTCCTCCCATGGAGGAAGCGTTCCACAGGTTCAACAGGATTACTATTCCATCCACAACCTCTAGCCACACGTCCTCGGTCACGGCAGTTCTCGAGGAAGAGGGGCTCTTCTACCTTTCGTGGATGTGGACCTCATGGTAGAGGTCGCATTCGTCAGCCTTGCACTTTTGTCATCGTCCAGGCCATACAGAGGAGACATGTTATTCAAAGTATGGTTTCCCAGCATCAGCCCGTATAGTAGAGCAGATTGAGTCCCATGTTGCTTCTACTTTGGATCAGAGGTTTGATCACCTCGTGGCAAGACTGAGGGATAATATAACTCCTTCAGCTTCACCATCTTCAGGAGATCATTCAGATGTGGCAGCCTCAGCTTCTGCTAGTACCTCTGCTACAGCTCACACCTCAGGTACTTATGCTTTTACATCTTGTCATGGATCTGAGATTACAAAATGGATTATGGATTCCGGTGCGACACATCATTTATGTGGAGGCAGACAACAGCTTACATCATATAAACAGGTTCCACCAGTGAAAACAGTTGTGACAACTGATGGGACTCAATCCCCCATCATTGGACAAGGGGAGATCACTTTGACGCCTTCGATGTGTTTGCAGAATGTTCTACATGCTCCGGATTTCTCTATGAACTTGCTTTCTATTAGTCATATTACAAAGGATTTGCACTGCCGAGCAATTTTTGATCCATCGTCTCTTGTTTTTTAGGACATTCTTACGGGGGTGTGGCTGTGAGCAGGGTGACCTTTATCGCCTGAACCGAACTCCCTATGCAGGCATATCTTCTCATTCGTCTGGATCAGTCTCTTTGTTCACTTGGCACCTTCGATTTGGTCATCTCCCTCTTCAAAAGATGTGTCATATGATGCTGTAGATTTCACCTGGTTCTTCTTTTCAGTACGAGGCTTGTCAGTTGGGAACGCATCATCGGTCTGCTTTTCCCAATCGTCAGAGTCAGAGCAATAGCTCCCTTTTTGAGTTATTTCATGTCGACATTTGGGGTCCGAGACATGTTCCTGGTCACCAAGGACACAGGTTTTATCTTGTGGCTGTGGATGATTTTTCTCGGTTGCCACGGGTGTTTCTTTTGAAAAATAAGTCTGAAGCAGGGGATGTGATCAAGACTTTCATTAATAAAGTGCAGAATGTTTTCTCTACCTCTGTGAAGTTTATGCGAACTAATAATGCTTTGGAATTATGTACTCATGCCCTATCTCATTTTCTTTCATCTCGAGGGATTATTCATCAAACATCGTGTGCTTACACTTCTCAGCAAAATGGTGTTGCTGAGAGTAAGCATTGTCACCTTCTTGACGTTACTCGGGCTCTTCTCATTCAGAGTTGTGCACCACATTCGTTTTGGGGTGATGCGGTCCTCACAGCATGTTATTTGGTGAATCGTGTGCCATCGTCTCTTTTGGGTGAGAAAATTCCTTTCTCCATAGCTTTCCCTGAGAAAAAGCTATTCTCACTCACTCCTCGTGTGTTTAGATATGTTGCTTTTGTTCACCAATTGATTCCAGGTCTTGACAAGCTCTCTCCTAGAGCTGTCAAATGTGTGTTCGTTAGTTACTCCAGGACTCAGAAGGGATACCGATGTTATGACCCTTTGCGTATAAAATACTATATCAGTGTTGATGTCACATTTTTTGAATCTATGATGTACTTCTCTCCTACAGGTGACAGGTTGGCTTCATCAGACTCAGATGATGAGGTCCACATGCCACTTCCTCCTACGAGCTATTCACCACCTCCTCCTGTTCATGTGGTCCCATATTCGCCACACCTTCACCCCCTCCTACTACCCAGTCGCATGCGCCACTTGTTCCATCATTACCCAAATTCTATACATGTCGGACTGCTTCTGCTCATGGAGATCGCCAATCATCCAGTGTATCCCGGATTTGTTTTGATAACATAGCTTCTAATGATGGGCCTGGAGATATATCTGTGCAGGAATCGTTGCAGGAAAATAACCCACGGCTGGAGGACATTCCCACTAACCCGGATATTCCTATTGCAGTTCGAAAGCAGAAGCGATCTTGTGCTTCCTACCCCCTCGCTTCTCATGTCTCCTTTCATCATCTAACAGGGGACTTTCAGAGATTTGCAGTGGCTCTATCTGCCATGGATATTCCACAGAATTATGAGGAGGCATTGAAGGATAGTTGCTGGCACTTGGCTATGGAGGAAGAGATGGTTGCGTTCCAGTCACGTGGTACATGGAGTTTGGTTCATGCTCCTCCTGGGGCGTCTGTGGTCAGTTGCAAATGGGTGTTTACTGTTACACATCACGCAGATGGCACCCTTGATCGCTACAAGGCAAGATTAGGGGGACGCGGTTTTACTCAAACCTACGGCGTGGATTACTTGAACACGTTTTCTCCAGTGGCTCGTCATTCTACACTACGGATCCTACTTTCAGTTGTTGCGGTACGTGATTAGTCTTGCCACTACTCAGACCTACGACGTGGATTACTTGGACACATTTTCTCCAGAGGCTCGTTATTCTACACTACAGATCCTACTTTCAGTTGTTGTGGTACGTGATTGGCCTCTGTTTCAGTTGGATGTTAAAAATACCTTTTGTATGGAAATCTACAGGAGGAAGTTTACATGCAGCAGCCTCCAGGGTTTGCTGCTGAGGGGGAGTGTCATCAGGTTTGTAGACTCCATAAGGCGATATATGGCCTTAAGCAAAGTCCAAGGGCATGGTTTCAGAAGCTCTCGGATTTGATCGAGAAGCAAGGGTTCAAGAGGTCTAATACGGACCATTCACTCTTTGTGCAGAGGACACCTAGAGGAACTGTTGTCATAATGGTATATGTCGATGACATTCTTGTTACAGGAGATGATATGCGGGGGATAAAGATGGCAAAAGAGTTTCTAGGCAGTCAGTTTGTTACTAAAGATCTGGGCACTCTAAGGTATTTCTTAAGGTTAGAATTTGCTAGGAATGTGCAGGGTCTTGTGATGACCCAAAGAAAATATGTTACAGACATGCTTGTTGAAATGGGTATGATTGGGTGTCGACCATCTACTACTCATATGGATCCTAGCATGAAGTTATATGATGATGATACATATGATGTTGATAAGAGGAAATACATAGAGAAGGTGGGTAAGCTTCTTTATGTTATTATTACTAGACCGAATATTTCTTTTGCAGTGAGTCGAGTGAGTCAGTTCATGGAGCAACCTCGGCAAGTACATATGGATGCTATAAACATGATATTGAGGTATCTAAAATCTTCTCTAGGTGCATGACTATTTTTCAAGAAAGGAGCGACTCTCTCTGTATCTGCGTGTGTTGATGTTGACTATGCAGGGTGTCTTAAGGATGGGAAATCTACTTCGGGCTTTGCAGTATTTGTTGGCAGTTCTCTTATTTCCTGGAAAAGCAAGAAATAAACTGTTGTGGCTAGATAAAGTACCGAATCCGAGTATAGGGATATGGTGCAAGCAAGTACAGAAATGATGTGGGTTCGAGCTGTGTTAGCATATTTGCATGTAGATGTTCCTCAGTTACAATGTGATAATCATGTTGCCTTATTTATTGCAAACAACCCTGCATTCCATGAGAGAACGAAACAAATTGAGGTAGACTGCCATTATACGAGATATATGATCCAGAAGGGTCTAATTTCTACCTCTCATGTTAGTTCAGGAGAGCAAACAACAGATATCTTTACTAAGGCATTACTCAGAGGGTCATCTCAGAAGTGTTCGTCCAAGCTGAGCATGATTGACATCTATGCTCCATCTTGAAGGGAGTGTTGAGATATTTCTACATTCCTATGTACCTTTCCAGTTATTTTATTTCTTTATGACATAATTTACCTATAGGTGTCTCCTCTATATAAGAGAGTCTATGGTTTCAGGAATAAACAGCTCTCTTATTTTTCTCCAACATAACCAAATGGTCAAATTGGACCCCAAGAAAGGGGAATATTCTGGGATGCCGAATGCATTTACTTGGTTGTCGGAAGTGTGATCACGAAGTTACTTTTTTAGCGGTTACTACTGAACATTCCCCAAATACACACGATGAGAAATATGAAATAGAATACATAACCACTTGTTGCTATTTTGATAGATTCTTTCCAATAATAATAAAAACTTAATAGTTGATATTTGATTTCCATAACATATTCTGAATACAATGCATGTCCTTTATTGTTATAATCCTCACATTTACACAAGATGGCTATAAGATTTAAGTTATATGCTATCTTATTAGCAACTAATGTATCTCAAGAAATTATTAAGTTTGCAATAGATCAAGTGATCATAGTTATTGGACCATGATAGATACTTGACCACAAAATTCTATAGCTACCTCCAGTCCCAACTCATTATCAAGAAATATATGTCTTACATTTGTCTTGCTAGAGGTACATAGAGCACAAACACCAGATTAACAAAAGATTTCATCAATTGCGGTCCTCCTTGAACTGCGTTTTAAATTCCATGTGGTTGATCTTCTTAGATCAGAATTTGTAAATGTGTCAAGTTCACCCAAGCATTAGACACAACTGGGGTTAGCGCTTAAAATAATCATAAGCCAAGACCAATTGATATTATAATGATTCTAGCGAACCCTTCCATTCTTAGATCCATGTATGCGAAGAATCTTACTACACTTACACCCAATAATTTGGTTTCACATTACATACTAGACATACTTTGAATCAGCTACAGTCTTGTTCATTCAGTCAGTATCAATGTTCAACATTCTGAATTTAACCACACATATGTTAATTGCACCCATAAAGGACCAAACTTGTAGCCATTGCTATTATTTAGAACATCTGGTTAGTGTACACTTTTAGCTTGTTAATGGATTATGACACGGATATATGATTTAATGAGCACCAATGATGACTGATAATTGAGAGTGTCGGTCACGTTAATCCTTACACCTGATTGTGCGAGGGTGCGGTAACCCTCAGCTGGGCGGGAGATAGGAAGCCCAGTTTGGGCAGCGGTCGCCAAATGCGTAGGCCTACGATCCCAATCCTTTTTACGGTTTTTACGCGAGCACGCAATGTTTTTAGGCTTAGTTGGGATCCTGACTTTTGACCAATTCTGCTGACCCTCTATTTTAGGGTACCTAGGTTGGGGGACCCACGAATTCTAGTTTTTCCTACGAGCTCGTTTGCCCATACCGGTTAGGCCGATTTTTGGAGTGACTTTTCTGGAAAGTTTTTCCCACCCGTCTCAGGGGTGTAGTTTTGGAGTAGACGTAGCCCTCTACTGGAACGCACTTCCACTTATAGGGCGAGAAGGAAGAGTTTCTTAGGAGACTTCTTTACCGCTTGAGTTTTGGTTACCGTTCCGCCAATAGACTTGGCAATGTGTTATAGTTGAGTTGGCTACAGTTGAGATTGATTACAGTTGAGCTTGAGGCAGAAATCATCAATCATCAATAATCATCAATTTTTGGCATTTAAATCAGAATTTAGATCTACTACTACAAATATTAAGAAAATCTAGTTGGCATGTTGGGAACTTAGTTATGATGCATTATACCCCACCGCATGCCTACAGAGGCACCCCAAACCTAAGGTATTCTTCACGCCTTAGAGTCATAGTGTGAGGTCACACTCAAACCAAGATCGCAGATTATTCACTAGACTTGAGAATTTAGACAGACATAAAGATCAGATCAGAGATTCATCATCCTTAATACAAAGATACATCAGCATGATCTCTAAGTGATAAAAAGTTAATAACCTACAAATGAATCATATAATTAAATATATGAAATGTCATCTACGAACAGTTATAAGGTGATGGGTGATCTGGGCATTCATATACAGCATAGCTTGAAAACCGCTTTTATGCAAGTAGCTTGTTAAAATTAAATTCCAATATCCATCTACATGCTTTCTTTTGAAACCACTAAAATTTACCTGTTATATTTTTAATATGTTGGATTGTATACAACAATTGTTGACACTCTATTGTTTCCTATCACGCTTGGCAGGCAAAGTGTCTGCATCGTAGTAGACTAGCTGATGATTACGAGCATCCGCTGTTATACTCGATGGTACTCATGTTAATTATTTTTATTCAGATAATGTATAATGCTTTTCTACTCTTCTATATTTTCGGATACATGTACATGATGCACTTTCCTTTGTTACATTTAATACCCATATATATGAAAATTAATGAAATGTGAACCCGAATCCGCGGGCGAGACTTAACAAGTTCGCTGACCAACCTCCCTCTCCACCAAGGTTCAAAAATGCGGTATGCGGCATTCGTTCGGTCATGCGATATAAAGCGAGTAAGCAGATATGCGGAGGAGTATACGAAAGTGTATGCGGTTTATGCGATTTATAATATTTTAATTTAAAATATTAAAAAAATACAATAATAAAATGTGATTATATAAAATTTTTGATGATCTAACAAAATCTAAAAACAAAAATTTCAAATAAGATAATATAATCAATAAATATATTAGCATGATATTATAAATTGATTGTTTTTTAGTGTATATTTTGAATTTAATGCATATATACACATACAAATTTGGATCAAATAGGGAACACACGAATTCTATAAGAAAACTTTTAATGCGTATATAGATCCTATAGATAACAAAAGCTAAAGAATAATCATATGTATATAAATCATACACTCAAAGTTATACATATATATATATATATGGATCTCCAAGGAACAAAACTTGTTGTCACAAAATATAGGGAAAATTGTATTCGCATATAAAATTTATTAGAAGCACAAAAATGTAAAGTGCCAGACTGTTAGTCAATAATTTCATATTTTATTCAAAGAAATAGAATGGATTTCATTAGATGGAAAACTCAAAGGGCAGTAAACATTTCATTAATGAGTATTAGGAACAATGGAAAGATATGGATATGAAAAAAAATACCTTAAATTCTATTCACAAATGCGGCATATATGACAATAATGAAAAAATGCATAAATGCAAATGATGATATAAGAGTTGCTCGGAAAAAAAATCGAGTTAAGGTGCCATCAACATGTTATGAATTAAATAAAAAAGATACATGAATCATATATGAAAGTCTCTTATTTAGATATGCGGCCGCATATGCCACATAGTCGGACCGCATATGCGGTTTGATCGCATATTGCCGCATATGGCATATGCAGCTTCGATGAAGTGACCGAATACGCATATGTAGCCGCATGGACCGCATTTCCGAACATTGCTCTCCATCGACTCCAACATTGAGATATCCTGAACATCTTCAATAGGATCCAGCTCAGAAACAACCTTTTGGGCCTCAGAACACCACACCATATGCCTATCTCGCACCTCCCTCTTATAACGACAAAGCTTCTGCCTCAGTACCACCATCTTGCGAAACGAACGTATTGTTGCAGTTCCATCCACCTCCATCGATCCCAGAAAGTTTTCACCAACTCTATGAAGTTCTCCAGAAGCCATGACTTTTCAAACCTGAAGAATGCACGTGACAGAGTTCTCCCAAGATGTCCACAAGATCGGGTGTGATCAAATCTCGATCGCGGCAACGCAAAAACATACGCCAATGGAAATCTATCTAGAAGATCCATCGATCCAAGGTACCGCTTAACTTTGGATCTGGACCAAGAGATACGCCATGTGAATCGACAATCCAATGCATCGAGAATCTCCATTTAAAGGTCACTCGCCACCCCTGCAAATTCATGAGAGCCCACATCTTGCCCACCCCACAAGAGAGGATAGTCGGAAGAAAAGAACATATCGTTGAAATCACCCACAACAAGCTAGGCCTAAGAAGGGTAAAAGAACCTGACCGCCCTCAAGTCCGTCCACAGCTACTGATGAACGACAGAATCATTAGACTTGTAGAGAAAGATGAGAGAAAGAAATGACTAGCCTTATTCCATGGGTCTAGAGTTTCTTTTATAGCGTGAAACATTAGATAGCTAATAATGAAGGAATTACATAAAAGACACCGAAGGATTACATGGCTCGATGAATAAATAAATGGCATAGTCTAATAAAGATAACTTTAACCCTCACCCTAAAGTTGGAGCATATATATCGATCATGCCCAACTGGAAATGAACCACAATAGACATTTCTGCGAGCATATAATCCCTTTATAGTGTGTACTACCCAAATGCCGAGAAAGTAACATAGTTATCCAAGATCCTTCGTGATGAAGACCTTTTGAAGGAAGGTCTTGGTCTCTGAGATGCCTACCTCGTCATCCCTCGGTGACAACCATATCATAAACATAAGCTGCAAGTATAATGGTACTAGTAGACCATCGTCTGACAAAGACAGAGTAGTCAGATGTAGTCCTCTGAAAGCCAAGAGAGCTAATCTCAGTACTAAGTCTGTCAAACCATGTCTGAGGACTCTGCTTTAGGCCATAGATGGCCATAGATAGTCGTTATACATGCTCCCCCTCGCCTATGTAACTTAGCGGTTGCATCATATAAACATTCTTCTCGACGTCACCATAGAAAAAGACGTTCTTCACATCAAACTGAAAGATAGGCATGTCCTTATTACCTGCAACAAAGAGAATGGTATGCACTGATCCCATTCTGGCAACTTGAGAGAAAGTCTCAAAATAATCCACCCCATAAGGCTACGTGAAACCTTTAGCAACTAGTCTAACTTTCAATTTGTCAATGGACCCATCAAGCGATTGTTCGTGAAAACCCATATGCATGCCACAGGACTAACTACCGAGGGACACGGTACAAGATCCCATGTACCCCGGAAGGTAAGGGCGCCCATCTCCACATCCACAGCTTGTCGTCGACCATAGTCATGTAACGCACTATGATGATTTTGGGGAATGGAAGTGGCAATTAAAGCATATGTAAATCTCTTGTCATGGCTAGATAAACCATCAGTAGAAGTAAAATGTGACATAGGATAAAAAATACAATGCCTCTTTGATTACAGAAGAGCTATAGGGAGCTCCTAAGGCGCATCCGAGGCAGTGATGGTAGGAGCACTTGAAGAAGGCATATTATCCTACAAAAGAGGAATAAGTAAAGGCGCAGAAGCGGGTAAAGTAGTGAGCTTGCATTTATAAACAATCGATGGAGGTGGTAGGTCCAAAGGGATGTTGTAGAGATATGTTTATGTTTTTGTACTATTTTTTCAATTTATTTTATTCTCGTTCGTCTCATGTAATTTAACCATAGGTCTCTCTTAACAGAGCCCTAGGGTTCCACAGGAGAAAAGATTCTCATTCTTTTCCAACATGGTATCAGAGCAACGATCCTAGGCCGAAGCTCTCGTACCCGAGAAAACCCTAACCCTAACTCCACATGTCAGCCCCTCTGTCTCTCTCTGTCGTCGTCGACTCCCTCACTCTCTCTCGAGCACCGTCGTTGTTGGCTCTCTCTCACTAGTGCCGCCACCGCCGCAGGCCTTCTCTTTTTCACACCGTTGACGCCAAGGTCTCTCCCATCGCCACTAGCGTCCCTCCTAGTGGCTCCCATAGCTGTTGTCCATTGTCCACGCGTGGTCTTCCTCTCGTTGATGGGATTGGTTGCATCCTAGGTCTATGCAAGCAACCAAATCCCTGTATATCCGTGTAGGCATGCTTCTTTTAGTCAACAAACCTAATTTTCTTCATCCGGCAAAATTTCAGAGCACAATGTCGATATCCCGCCACAGGCGCTTTTAGAGGTTCAACGCCAATTGCCATGATGGACGAGATGAATTACAAGTTATGGGTCATGCAGTTCATGAGCCACATGAAGTCTATGGGTAAAAAACATATTCTTACCGAGGAAGAGACGGCAAAGAGAAATGGGGTCAACGCTTCGTGGGGGGCAAATGATGCTTATGCACAGGTCTGGTTATCTGGTACATTGATGTTAGAGAATGCCAATGATATATTGCATCAGCCCAAAGCTAAGGCAGTGTGGGATATCCTTGCAGCCACCTATTTCCAAGCGAGGAATGAGGCAAAGATCATGCAGCTACAACATCACATATTTACGGTCAAGAAGAATGGGCAGCCCCTTCATTCTCTATATACATCCCTGTGTGGAATGTTCGAGAAGCTCCACAGTTTTATGCCTCCGTCGTCTACTCCTGAGCCATAGAAGACATACAGGAATGCTACTATGGCTGGTGTTTACCGAGCAGCACTTAATCCATAGTATGAGGCGGCCCTTCACATATACTGGTAGATGCTACTATTCCACCCATGGAGGAAGCTATCTGTAAACTTAGCAGAATCATTGTCCCATTACTTGCTTCCATAGAAGGCAATATCACGATATATCGGCGATATATTGGTATCGGTGGCTACAGCATATCGATATCATGTCTTATATCCATTTACTGGTTTCATTGAAATATCGGTGATATATAGCATGTCGGTGATATATCACCGACAGGAGGAATCTTCCAACGTGGAAATGCACAGATATCGGGCTCATATCGGTGCATATCGCTCCAGAACGCCATTTGGACTCATTTTTCATCAAACCTCTTCTCTAAAGCCCACGGTTAGCTTCCTTGAGGTAGGTAACATCTACATCTACTCCATTTTTTGTAGAAAATGTGAAATTTGTTAGGGATTTTGTTAGTAGTTGTTTGCTAATGCATATTCTTGTTTTCTTCGGTAAGATTTGAAGTAATTAATGAGATATTTGGGAACTAATTTGGGATTTTTGTGTTATGTTGTGAAATCGAGTTAATTTATTAAAGTTGGATCTCATGTTTTAGACAGAGAAAATAATGTTTTGCGATGGATTATGTTAACTAAACATTATTAATCAATTAAATCCATGAATTAAAAATTAGAACTATAATATAGTGAGATATGTGGGGAACTAATTTGGGGGTTTTGAGTTATGCTGTGAAATGAAGTAAGGTTATGAAAGAATAAAGTTGGATCTTGTTGGAATAAACTTTATTCATCATCTGAAAAGAGATCCCAAGGCTCTCTTATATAGGAGAGGAGCCAAGGGTAAATTACATAAGTGGTACTCGAAGAAAACATAAAACATAAATATTGAATGGTGATAAATAAACATCTCAACACTCCCCCTCAAGCTGGAGCAAAGATATCAATCATGCTCAGCTTGGAACAGCATCTCTGAAATGAACCTCTGGCCAGTACCTTTGTGAAGATATCTGCAGTCTGATCTCCTGTGGAAACATGTGAGGTGGATATAAGACCTTTCTGGATCATGTCTCTAGTGTAGTGACAATCCACCTCGATATGCTTTGTCCGCTCATGAAACGCACGGTTATTGGCTATAAATAGCGCTGCCTGATTATCACATAAAAGCTTCATAGGAAGGGGAACCTCAATCGTAAGGTCGGTCAATACTGATCTGACCCACATCATTTCTGTACATCCTTGTGCCATAGCCCTGTATTCAGACTCAGCACTAGATCTGGCCACCACAATATGCTTCTTGCTTTTCCATGAAACATGTGAACTGCCTACAAAAATAGCAAAATCAGAAGTCGACTTTCTGTCCCTGGGACAACCAGCATAGTCTGCATCTGCACATCCTGTCACCTCAAGTGATGCGTCCCTATAAACAGAAGGCCAGAGCCAGGTGACGTCTTCAATTACCTCAAGATCATGTGAACGGCATCCATATGTACCTTCCTAGGTTGCTCCATGAACTGGCTGACTTTGCTAACTGCAAAAGCAATATCCGACCTGGTAATAGTGGCGTATAGGAGCTTCCCAACAAGCTCTCTATCTCCTCCTGTCAATTTCTTCAGTGTCATCATCATACAATCTCATGCTCGCATCCATAGGAGTGGAAACAGGCTTGCACCCTGACATGCATGTCTCGGAAAGGAGGTCCATAACAAATTTCCTTTGATTCATCACAAGTCCACGTTGATTTCTAGCGAATTCTAGTCCAAGAAAGTAGCGAAGGTTTCCAAGGTCCTTAGTCACGAACTGCTGACTAAGGAACTCCTTGGCAGTAAGAATACTCTGCTCATCATCTCATGTCATTACAATATCATCCACATAAACAAGGATAGCCACAGTACCTCTAGATGTCCTCTGTACAAATAGTGAGTGGTCCGAAGTAGACCGCACGAACCCCTTTTGCACTATCAACTCCGATAGCTTTTGATACCAAGCTCTTGGACTTTGCTTCAGGCCATAGACCGCCTTATGAAGGCGGCACACCTTCTGAGTCTCCCCCTCAGTAGCAAACCCCAGTGGCTGTTGCATATAAACTTCCTCCTGGAGATCCCCATAGAGAAAGGCATTCTTGACATCAAGCTGATAAAGCGGCCAGTCTTTGGAAACGACAACAGAAAGCAGAATGCGTAGTGTCGAATGTCTTGCTACTGGAGAGAAGGTGTCCTGATAATCCACCCCATATATTTGGGTGAACCCTCGAGCCACAAGCCTTGCTTTGAATCGATCAACACCGCCATCAGCCCTTTGCTTGATCGTGAATATCCATTTGCAGCTCACAATAGATGCTCCTGGTGGAGGTGAAACAATGCTCCATGTGCCACGTGATCGTAGGGCCATCATCTCTTCTTCCATAGCGAGTCGCAACCTAGTGTCCTGGAGTACCTCCTGATATGTACGTGGGAAAGTAACCGCAGAAAGTCCCACTATAAACTTCTTGTAGGCATATGACAGATGATCCAAGGAAACATGTGCAGCCATTGGGTAAGTAGCATATTGGCGACGCGGTTTTCTTAGAGCAATTGGTATCTCCAGGTCATCAGCCGCATCCTCTTCTGGAACTAACTCATCCTGTTCATTAATAAAATCTCCAGTGCCATCAGTCAAGGCCCTAAATGTCGGTTTCGGTCACCATTTCGGTATCGACCAAAACAGAATTTCGATGGAATTTCGGTGGAATTTCGACCGAAATTTCGATCATTTCGGTCATTTTTTGTACTAGGACCCCCATATTTCGGTTCTTTCGGTCATTTCGGTCGAATTTCGATTTCGACTGGATATCGATATTCGACAGAAATTCGACCGAATTTCGCTGAAATTTAAGGCCATGCCATCAGTAGATATAATATGTTCCTGACATACCTGAGGCAAGATGGATGATGTCGTCGGCGCATGAGCAGAGGGTCGAGTAGAAGACCTGCGAGTATAAACATGGGGTAAGAATGTAGACTCTGGATGAGGAGGTAGAGGTGGAGGTGGTATAGGTGGCGAAGACCTCGGGATATCACACAGAAGAGATGGAGGTGGAGGAACCACAACATCCTCTCTGGATCCACTGTCGGATAGCCTGTTACCTGTAGGAGAGAAATACATAATAGATTCGAAAAAGGTAACATCATCACTGACAAAGTATTTTCTCCCAACAGGATCAAAACATCTATACCCTTTTTGGGTACGAGAATAACCAACAAAGACACATTTGACAGCTCTAGGTGAGAGCTTGTCACGGCCAGGAGTAAAGTCATGGACAAAGGCTACCGAACCAAAAACACGAGGTGTAAGTGTGAAGAGTTCCTTTTCAGGAAACGCAATCGAGAAGGGACTCTTTTCTCCAAGAATAATGGAAGGCATACGATTTACCAAATAACAGGCGGTTAGGACTGCATCCCCCCAGAAGGAATGAGGTGTATGACTATGAATCAACAAGGCCCTCGTGATGTCTAAAAGAGGTGACGATGTTTGCGTTCTGCAACCCCATTTTGCTGTGAAGTATATGCACATGAAGTCTGATGAACTATACCCATAGAGTGGAGAAATTCTGCCAAACGAAGAGTCGAAAATTCCAAAGCATTGTCGGTGCGAATATATTTGGTTTTAGCGGGAAAATGTTGTTGATCTCAATAAGAAAAGTCTTCATTATAGCACCTGCTTCAGATTTATGTTTAAGTAAGAAAACCCAAGACAGTCTAGAATAATCATCAACAGCAACCATGTAAAATCTATGCCCCTGATGATCAGGAACACGACTTGGACCCCAAATGTCAAAATGAAACAACCCAAAGGACCGACTACTACTATGACTTGGACGACTAGGAAAGGAGCGGCGGTGGTGTTTCCCAAGCTGGCAAGCTTCACAGTCCAGAGTAGTACGAATAGATAGTTGGGGGAGAACCATGGAAGGCCGTATCTATATCGATATCATTTCGATATCGTATCGATACGATATTTCGACGATATATCGCCCATATCAACGAGCCTTTGTGAAGCAAATGCCTGGAAATCGGGATATATCGCCATATCGGTGCCCATATAGGTCCCATGTCGATATCGATATATCGACGATATATCGCCGATATATCGCGATATTTCCTTCCATGGGGAGAACACGCATCATCTTTTGGAGAGGAAGGTGGCCAAAGCGAAGGTGCCACAGAAACGGCGAAACAGATCCAGAGGGAATAGAGGCCACGCCGGCATACGAAGGAACAGTAAGTTTGTATAATCCTCTCTGCTCACGGCCATGAATAATCATCCTGCCAGTTAGTATGTCCTGAAACATAAGAGAAGATGGGTTAAATATTGCACGGCAGTGTAAATCTTTTGTAATCTGACTAACAGAAGAAAAAAATTCATCTGAAAATCTAGAGCATGTAAAACATTCTGAAGTTGTATAGAGGGGGCTAAAACAATCTCCCCCTGACCCACGATGGGTAGTCGAACTCCATTGGCTATGATCACAAAACGTCCTGGAGGAATAGTCCTGTATGAAGAAAACTGTGTCCGATCTCCACACATGTGATGGGATGCACCAGAATCAATAATCTAATCTGTCACATCGGAATTGTTGCTACTGGAACTGGTAAGCACATATGAAATACCTGATGAACTAGGTAGAGCTCTGGCGGTGGTCGCTGCATCTGATGGACCTGCAGTCTGAGTCACAGGAGTGGTCACCATTTCTCGAAGTCTCGAGACAAGATCATCAAAACGTGCATCAGTAGTGGGAGAAGGTAAAGAGTCAGACTACTCAGCAACCCGTGCAGACACCGGAAAGCCTTGCTTGTGAAAGCATGTCTCCTCCGAGTGGCCAGGACGACGACAAGAAGAACATGGACCATGCTGACGACCGCCACTTCTACCACGAGGTCCACGGCCACGGAACTGGGAAGTACTACCTCGTCCACGAGACGCAGCCATAGCTGAGGAAGTCAACTGCGGCGTGGATGCAGGTGTGGTAGTAATCATGCTTAGCCGCTTGTATACCTCCTCCATTGGAGGTATGTTTTCGCCAGTCAGTAGTTGAGTGCGAGCTGCAGCGTACTCCGGGTCAACAGAGGACAGAAAAACTCCAGTCATAGTGGCATTCCGATATGCATGTTGTTGTTCCACACTAGTAGTGATAGGCATGAAACTGTGGAGTCGCTCAAACATGCCTCTTAGATGTGAGAAATGTGCATGTAGAGGTCGACCATTCTGCTTGGTCGAGAAAATGTCGAACTGAAGTTGAAGTATTTTGCTTTCATTTTTCGCTTGTCCATAGGTAGCAGCCAATATGTCCCACATGGCCTTCGCGGTTGGTTGATTGACAATGTCATTAGCAATCTCTGCGCTGAGCGTCCCAGAGAGCCATATACGAGCATAGGCATCATCATGTTTCCACGATGCGTAGGCCCCAGTCTTGTCCGTTGGCTCAGAAGCCGTCAGAATATGCTCCTTGTTGTGGCATTGCATCAGAGTGCGAAACTGCATGGACCATAACTCGTAGTTGGTCCCGTCTATCTTTACGATAGGTGCTGGTCCTTTGAAGGCACCTGAAGAGGAGAAGACGTCACCCTTATTTTCTGACATTCTTTAATACGCCAAAATGCGAAACAAGCGGGGAATATAATGCTATAGTCTTGTCTATAGCATCAAAAGAGGGATGAGATGTATCTGTAGACTTATACACTCATCCCTAATCCAATGTTTGTGGTCGAGAGCCTCAAATGAAGGGAGGAATCAGATTATATCACCCTTCGCAGAGCAGTCCAGACCTTGATGCACGTGAACAGGGGTTGCCGGACCCCTTTTTGATCAAACCACCATGTTTTCAGAGGCAAACGAACCTCACTGGATTGCTGGAAGGCGGCAGCAACTGCTGGACAGGGGGTGGCGGCGGTGCTGGGTGCGCCGGAGGGAGGTAGCGGTGGCGTTGTGGGCTACCGCGACAACCTGGGAGGCGCACAGTGACACGTAGGGGCGCGAGGAGGCGCGAGGAGAGGCTGGCGGGTGGAGCTAGGGTTAGGGTTTTGGTCAAGGCCTTTTCGGTATCGACCAAAACAGAATTTCGATGGAATTTCGGTGGAATTTCGACCGAAATTTCGGTCATTTCGGTCATTTTTTGTACTAGCACCCCCATATTTCGGTCATTTCGGTCATTTCGGTTGAATTTCGATTTTGACTGGATATCGATATTCAACAGAAATTCGACCGAATTTCGCTGAAATTTGAGGCCATGGTTTTGGTTCAAGAACCCCGGTCTAGGACCGTTGCTCTGATACCATGTTGGAATAAACTTTATTCATCGTCTGAAAAGAGATCCCAAGGCTCTCTTATATAGGAGAGGAGCCAAGGGTAAATTACATAGGTGGTACTCGAAGAAAACATAAAACATAAATATTGAACGGTGATAAATAAACATCTCAACAGATCTCATGTTCTAGACATAGAAAACAAGATTCTATGTTGATTTGTGTTAACTAAAAACTAGTATTTAATTAAATCTGTGAATTAAAAATTAGATCTATAGAATAGTAAGATATTTGGGGAACTAATTTGGGCTTTTTTATTTATGTTGTGAAATAAAGTCAATTTATGAAAGAATAAAGTCGAATCTCATGTTCTAGACATAGAAACAAGATTCTTTGGTGATTTATATTAACTAAAAATTAGTATTTAATTAAATCCATGAATTAAAATTTAGATATATAATATAGTGAGATATTTGGAGAACTAATTTGGAGTTTTTAAGTTATGTTGTGAAATGAAGTTAAGTTATGAAAGAATAAAGTCGGATCTCATGATATAGACATAGAAAACAAGATTTTATGGTGATTATGTTAACTAAAAATTAGTATCTAATTAATCTGTGAACTAAAAATTAGACCTATAATATAATGAGATATTTGAGGATTTAATTTGAGGTTTTTGAGTTATCTTGTGAAATGAAGTTAAGTCATGAAAGAATAAAGTTGAATCTCATGTTCTAGACATAGAAAACAAGAATCTATTGTGATTTTTGTGAAATAAAAATTAGTATTTAATTAAATCCGTGAATTAAAAAAATAATTAGCAAATAATTGATTATTCTCCTCATATGGGGATATCTCACGAATGTTTGTTGTGTAATTTCTTTGTGGATTTCAGACTTCAGTAATCAACATCAAGGGTTCACACTATGACTCAGGTTCGGAATCAGATGGCTTTGATCATCAGTTACATAGTGGAGAGATTGGTTAATGTCACCGCTCCATATGGCAACAAATAAAAACCACGGTGCAACTTCTATGGGAAGCAGTTGGGAGGAGGGGGATTACGAGACTGAAGCACCACCTTATTGAAAACAATAAGAACATTGCCAAGTACACTCGTTGTCCAAGAGATGTGAGAGATTTGGTTAAGGCCAACTTGGAGGGGAAGAAGGACAAGGATGTGGAGAGGTCTAGAAGGGATGAACAGTTCAAAGAATTCATGTTACAGAAAGAGTTCAATGTCTTCTCCGATTAAGATGATGACGACTTTGTCTACCTTGCTGGCATTCAGTCCGCAACGAAGAGGCCATACAGGACAGCAACAAAAGAGTATATGAGTATATGGGAACTCGGTGGAGCACGTGTCGGCTTCCACGGTGCTGGTGGCAGTGGGAGTGATTTTAGAGGCGCACCAGTACCACCGCCCACCAAAAAACACATGGGGAAGGGCCTGGAACCCTTCTTGAGGAGGAACGGGTCTATACAGTACAAGTCAAGTAAGGATTAAAGGTAGAAGACGGTGAAAGGGATGTTCACCAATACACGGGAAAGAGTGAGCAAGGCCATCAGCAAGTTCTTCTTTTCCAAGAGCATTCCAGTCCACATCGTTAGTGGACCTTTTTTGCAGCACGCCGCTGAGGTGCGCTTAGGAATCGCGGAAAGCGGGCAGACGACAGGACAGACTATACTATACAATTTCTTTTCCCTTTCCCTCGCTCCTCCAGCTCGTACGATTGCGTATCATACTCTCATCCTCTGGTCTACCGCAGCGGAGACATCCTATAGGGGTCTCAGTCAAATCCGGCAATAGTTTTTTTTTGAGATCACCGCTGCGGGAACGGGAGTGAAGGCTCTCACATCCAAGGAGATAATGAACAAGTATTTTGGGCAGGAGGAGGAGATGAATGAGTACATCTCCGCGCTGAGGAGGAGATGGCCAAAGTACGGGGTGATGTTGATTTATGATGGCTGGATGAGCTACACGAGGAAGCAGATCATCAACTTCCTCGTTTACTATGATGAAAAGACCATTTTTTTAAATCCGTCAATGCATCTGAACACGAGAAGGACCACAAGTACCTATTGAAATTGATGAAGGACGTCATCAAGGATGTCGGGAAAGAAAACATTGTCCATATTGTCACGGATAATGGTAGCAACTTCAAGAAAGCAGGTGAAACAATAATGAAGTCCAACAGCTAAGGCATTTTATGGACACCGTGTGCTGCACATTGTATAGATTTAATTCTAAAGGACTTCAGCAAAAGGAAGCTCGTCTCCAAGGTGGTGGAGCAAGCACGGACGATCATCATCTTCATTTAAAACTATTCCAAAGTGATGGCTTTGATGAGACGGACATGCAATGATGAGCTGGTGAGACATGACATCACATACTTTGCAACCAATTTTATAGCGTTGCAAAGCCTCAAACAACACAAAACAGGGTTGAAGACCATGTGTTGCCAAAGTGAATGGTTCGAGATACCTGAAGCTCAGACCAAAGGAGGACAGAAAGGGGAGTCAACATCAACGATCTCCACTTCTGGGATGGCGTGACTCGGGTCACAAAGATAATGCATCTGGTAGTTCCCGCTTTGCAGATCGTAAACGATGACAAGAAGCCCGCCATGGGAGTGATCTACGAGGCAATGCGTTGCATGAGAGAGAAGGTCAGAGAAGCAGTTGGGAGAGGATTCAAACCATGATGGAACATCATATAAGAACGATGGTTCAAGATGTTCCCACATCCTCTTCACAAGGCCGATATGTATTATGATAGGGTTTTTATCAGTTGTGCCCCTCTGATATATTCCAGAATCAGTTATGCCCCTCTCTTTTTGGGAATGCCGATTGTGCCCCCGACTTCTTGTCGTTCTATCACTTGTGCCCCTCCGTTAGTTGAACCGTCAATGAGTTGAACTTAACCATGGTTTTTTTCAAACCATAGTACATATAATTGTCCGGACTTCTTCTTTATCTTCTTCCTTCATTTGTTCTTCATTTCTCTTCATAATTTCTTTCTCTTACTTATACCTTCATGCATCCATCAAATCGTTAATTTTTTTGTATTTTCACAGATATATCACTCATTGTGGATCAAACGGTGAATTTTATTGAATTTTTTGTTGAATTTTCATGAATCAATAAATCAAAAATTGATCTATACTAAACAAATGTTGAAAGGCCCTTATTTCAACCCCCTTGCTCCTCTGCCAGCACTTTTTCATCCTCCTCCGCTCCCGCTTCGTCACCAGCCGCTCATCCCCTTGCGAGTATCCGAAGCAAGCAGCAGCAAGGCGGCGAGGCACGACGCAATGGGGGAGGAGCTGGGCAGAGAGGGAGGTGCGGGGGTCGAGGGAAGGTGTTGGGGGTGAAGGGGATCTGGATGCTCAGAGGCATCATGACTAAGCTTATGTACACCGACTCTGAGGATCAATCAACTCATCAGGAGAATAGTTTTTCAAAGCAGGGGAGAATTGATGCAAGCATGAACTAAGGAAATTAAATAATTTAGGATTTTCCGTCAACTTTTTTTTTTGAAAACAAACGATTCGGGGGAGACACGGCGTGGCGCTCGCCCCATAAAATTTATTAAAAAGAAAGTTGAAAAGAAAAAGAAAATTACAAGAACAGAAAGAGGGAACTAGGACGCATGGGATCGAGGAGATACCCAACAAGAAGGCGCAAACTACACTGACAGCCAATTACAAGAAAGTTGATTCGCGTGAGCCAAGATATTCTCTTTATAAAATTCTGACCCCGGAAAATCGTGGTGTTACGACCCAACCAAATTGCCCAGATGCAAGCAAACAGGCCCAAGAAGTCTCTGCGGTCTCTGTCTTTGCTGGCGCGCAAGGAGTCCCAAAAACCGATCAAGTCCGTAGTGTTGACCCAAGATAACCGCATGTCTTCCCAAATGGCAGCAGTGACAGAGCAGCCGAAAAAAAGATGAGCAATAGATTCGACGTTGTTACCACAAATAGCACAGTCCACCGAAGGCACGGAACCAAAGATTCTAGCGCAACGATCACGAGTTAGGATCCTACCTCTGCGGAAGAGCCAAATAAAAATCGTTACCCGCTTCGGAAGCCTCAGCCCCCAAAGGAAGATGCAGTCGCTGTTGAGGGGTCCCGAGTCCCCCAAAGGAACATTAGATATTGTCTTGAAAGCTTTCTTAGTGGAGAAAACGCCCTCCCGCCAAGCCCAGTGATCTCGACCCCTTGTGGGTCCGGGCGCATGTGAAAGAGACTCCAGGAGAGCAAGAAACTCGTCGAACCGTTGATCCGAGAGATAGCTCCTAAGCGCCGGGAACCAGCCGTCCCCCGACCAAGAAGAAGCCACCATAGCATGCCTGTCGGAAGCCAAAGCATAAAGACGAGGGAAAGAATCCCTCAAAGGGTCAGCTCCCCCCCATCTGTCAGTCCAGAACTTGAAAGAGCAGCCATCCCCCAGAACGGGGGAGAATAGATGAGAATACCGTCAACTTGTAGGTAGATCATTTTATGTATGAGTCCAAATAATTTGAGATCGAATTATTCATCTCAATAATTGGGAATTTTCTTTTTAACTAGTTAAATTGAAGTTATTTTATGAGTCGAATTTGGGTTTAATTAGTGGTTAATTTTTATTTTCCCTTATTTATTTGGTATTTTGCCCCTCCATATATAAAGGGGTTAGTAGGTTATTATGGATAGAGGAAGTTATGAACTGAAAACTAAGATTTGGTTTCGGAGTGCGGCTCCACCATTATCTTCCCCTCCTCCCCTCTCCTTTCTCGGGTTTCACTTCTCAATCACCATCCCTCCCTCATCCTTCGAGCCTCGCCATGCCTCTTTTTCTCCTCTCATCTCCCCTATGTTTCCCGACTGCATCACCAGACTTCCATCATTTGGGTCTATTCCAAAACTGGATGAAACAAACTATCCCAACTTCGCAAATTTTATTAATGATTATGTGTGGGTACAACATGAGCAAAGTCTATTGAAAGTACCAGGAAGAATGACATGTGAAGCAAAGATGATGGTATAGTCTATAACTGGATCATGATTATTGTTATTTCAATAAATACAAATGAACTGGTTTATTGTGAGCATGCATATTGATATGTGGAAGCCTCTAAATGAATTAAAGCCTAGTCTTTTGTATGTACCATGACATAATGAATCTAAAGCAAGTTGGTTATCCTTTAGCGAAATAATTTCAATGCTAAAACAGCATGTTGCTCGTGTCGTCTCTGTGATAATTTTCCAAAGGGAGATTATGATGATTCGGTGCAACATCAGAGTTTGTTGATACCTGCTAGTGCTATTTCGCTTTATCATCCAAAAACAAAAACTATTGCACGATCGGGTATTTTGCCTCATTTTATTAAGCATATCCCTAATAGAGATCAGTTGGTCAGTACAGGGGCATCTATTCATCTTTGTGAAGACAAGAATCTCCTTGGACAATTATGTACACCCTACACCCAAGTCAAACAGTACATGTTGTTGATGGTAGATTGCCTTCAAATTTTTTTAAGATACAAGGTCAGTCCCTTACCCCACCCCCCACCCCAACAGTACCTTTTTTTTCTGGTATAATGGGCCGTTTGGGGGATTCGAATCTTGATCTGTAGTATGGGCTCAACCACCAGACCAATTGGTTGGTTCGATAGATTGCCCTCAATTGAAGGCAAAAGGAATGTTATCTTACCCTAAATATCAAGCTTGGTGATGTTCTCATTGTCCCTAAATTTTCCATCAATTATTATCAGACTATC
This sequence comes from Ottelia alismoides, assembly GCA_037367405.1. Taxonomy (NCBI): domain Eukaryota; kingdom Viridiplantae; phylum Streptophyta; class Magnoliopsida; order Alismatales; family Hydrocharitaceae; genus Ottelia; species Ottelia alismoides. The sequence goes on along the minus strand of JAZKJV010006821.1, from coordinate 684,796 downwards.
TGATTTGCAAAGTAATCAACCGCCAAGATATTTCTGACAGTTTCATGTGTGTTTCCAGACACAGAAGATGAATGGTGCAAGTCATAAAAAAGGCAAAGTCTATCACTTGTATCAGTCCTTTATCTCTATTACTTGCTCTGAGGTCCACTTTTCTTCATAATATGTTCTGTGGCACCAATGCCTGGGTCATCCATTTTTAGAAAAACTTCATAGGGTTCTCCTCAACTTCCTCCTACGAATCCAATAGAGTGTGAGATCTACCGACTGGGGAACCATCGGATGAGCTCTTTTCCAATTCCGAGAAGTCTATTCAGTTGCTTTGTTTGGATTGTTCCATCTTGATGTTTGAGAACATAGTAGATATCGTAATCGTCTGAGAGATCGCTATTCTATGGTCCTTGTCGATGATTTTTCCGTGTCTCATAGGCACTCTTTATGAAGAATAAGTTTGGAGTTTATGCTATAATTGTCAAGTTTGTCGATGAAATAAAAACTCAATTAGATGCCACTATCCAAATTACTCGCCGAACTACTTTCGCCCACACTTCACAACATAATGGTATTGCCAAATTGAAGCATAACATGTTCTTAAATATTGATGGTACCTTCGTATACACTTTCATAACCATAATTCTTATTGATGGGATGATATTCTTACTGTCATGACACCGCCTTTTTAATTAATCATATGCCCTCCATTTTAATTGAAGAGAAAATATCCATTGAAATTTCTTACCCGATAAGAGCCATACCCCCCCATGATCCAAGGTATTTATATGTAGCTTTTATTCACATACTAAACCTTTAAAAAGATAAAAGGGTTGCCCAAGGCAGTTAAATTTATGTTTTAAGGTATGCCACGAATCAATAGGATGTTATAATCTTAAAACACGATGACAATGCATCTGTGTGGATGTCTTATTCTTCACGCGTGTTCCCTTATTCTCCAACACAAGTATCAACGTGTCTCCACCTTCCAATATCTCCGAGGTTGCCCCAATACTCGGTCCTATTCTTCATCCTAAGCCATAGGATATTCAGTTCAGACTTCAGTATCAACAGAGACAACCTCCTTCTGAGCCAGTACATGTGCCTCAAGTCGAAGTGAGTCATTCGATGAATGCTTTAGAGACTACCAGTTCTTCTTCCAATAATACATTTAGATGTACTTCTCGTACTGGTATTAAAGCCAGTACCACAGAAGATGGTCCATCTACAAAGATGCATGTAGCCCTCCGAAAGGACAAATGACAGTGCATTATACAACCCATCTCTACAATAGTTTCATTTTCCAGCCTTGGACCATCCTACAGAAATGTGTACTTAGCATGTAATCGGATTGCCTAAATAAGAAAGAATCATGTTACGATTAAGAAGCAGGTTGTGGTTTCTCATTCTAGTGTGGAAAGTGAATACAGAGTAATGGCAAATGCAGAAGCAGAAATATTATGATCTGATCTACACTCGCAGATATGCAAATCACTCAAACTCGAGCAATCAATTTCAGAAGTGATGATTGAGCAGTCATGCATATATCCAATAATATCATGTTTCATGAGTGAAAAAACACGTGGAAGTTGACTATCACTACACCTGAGATCTAATACAAAGAGGGTCGATACGCACCTTTAGTGTGGCTTCGAAAGCCACATCGCTAATGTATTTACCAAGCCTCTTATATATGATCAATTCAAAAGAAAGTTTTTGATAGGAAAAGGGGTGATGAACAGTAAAGGTACACTTATATTCAAAAGTTAAGCGCAAAATTAGAAAGCCCAGAACCCCGGTAGGATTCCAGCATACTCCAGTACATTTTCCACATATATTTCCCCATGACAAAGTATTGTATTCATAGCAAGCCAAATTGCATGCAAGATAGAGGTTGCATGAATCTCCTCCAATGGTGGGACTGCCTCAGATGTAGTGATAGACCCTCAAAAATCATTAGCCCCTGAGGATACAATATTTGAATTGCAGCCTCTACCCAAATCTGACTCGAGGAAGAGCAAAAGAATAAGAGATGATCGACATCATCCACCTCCTCACCACATTATTAGCAAGAAGTAAACGATTAGCCCCTAGGAGCAACCTAGCCCTCCGAGCACCAATCACCATATGCTCTCTCTCGAGCGGGCCGAGGACCTTCACCCTTCTAATAATCTTCCAGGACCAGATTTGTTTCAAGGACAGCTCGACAATCCCGAGTCAAAAACCATCCATGAGTATATGCTCAATTTAAAAGATGCCGCAATGTGCTGAGAATGGCTGATATATATGCCATATATGTTCCAACTTGAGGGGAATATTGAGCGATGTAATATGTTGTATCCTCTCAAGGGTAATATTGCCTTCTCTTTCTTATGATGACTCCATTATGTAAACCTAACCCTAGAATCCTAGATCAACCCTATATAAGTGTACCATCATTTAGTATCAAGAAATCCATTCTATAGATCATACCTAAATCTAACAATGTGAGTGGGAAAGGTGATGGTGGGGAGAAAAAATAGCTTCTTTAGCCATGGTGAACAAATATTTAGACACTGATTTTAGACAGGACAGAAAATGGAAGGGGAGTTTTTTAGAGATAATAAATAAAGATAAGTATATGAAAAGCATGATCTTTAAGCAAACATATATATTTTGAAAAGGGAAGATACATTGATCCAAAATAATAAGGTGTGACTAGTTTTGATAAAGCACTTGCCATCTATTTTATGGATCCATTTACCAACTAAATGAAAATTCCACTGTCATAGGAAGAAAACTTGGAAAGCACACCGCGTCTCAATAATTCATGCTTCACAATCACTCATTTAAATTATTTATGCATGATGCCTTTCAATTTAATCAAACAAAATCACAAATAAGTTTTTTTTCCAATGTGTGCGGTAAAAAAATATGTCTAATCAAACATGAGACAGTACTGAACTGAAATATCCACATTTCCACCCTTTCAATTGAAGGATATCAATCAAGCGATTGTAACTTGAGAGAGATGGCACGACTATTATGGGCATTTGAATGGTCATGCCCATTCTTGATTGGTGATTTTAACTGTATGAATTGGAAGTGAACTTTTCTCGGAATAATTTTAACCAAGAAAATATACTCAATAATCTACCAAGTAGATTCTCAAAGGAAAAGAAAAACTACCTTGTCTCCAGATAACAGAATGCCATCCTTGGTCGGATGGAACTCCAAACAAGTTACACGCCTACTATGAAATTTGACAACACCTCGATCCACTTGATTGGGGATGATAAATGTCGGCTTCATCTGGCATACAAGCAAAGAAGAACAAACCATGAAGTATCATAAGAAATATATTGGAAAACAATAAAAAATGTCAATGGATCAACTTAAGATACCTCCCAAAATGAATTGGATGGTTTACCCATCAACCATGTGTGCATCGCTTATTTTGTACTTAAAATTGACCCGATTGTGTGTGCATTTTCAAAGAAGAAATGATACAGGTGAAGCCTGACAAGTAAACTACCTTGGTGGCGGCGTTGGCTCGCAGCTGACGCTCGAATATGTAATCCAAAGAAGTCAGTGTATTTCTGCGTGGAGAAGGTAAAACTCCATGTTCCATGGCAACACGGTGCGGACAAGACATGGTTGTGTGACCTGTAACACACAGAAAGTTGTTCAATCTAACCTGCGTCTCGTTCGGCAAATGGAGAGATGAAGTGATGATAGTTTGGCTTACTGAGTGGAGGAAATTTCCAAAGTGCGGCAATAAGAAAAGGTAATCGGATGTATACGGTAGGTAAAATTTTATTTTTGTTATTTACCGGTAACCAAAGCCACCTTTTCGAGAGGGATATTTGTTAGGTAAATTATAACAAACAAATTCATCTGCCGTATATTCCTATTGCTTGAGTGGACAGTTAAGCTTCTTGAAGAAGAAGAAGAAGAAGAAGTAGAAGGCATTGTTACGAACCGGGCAGCTTGCAAAGGAAACATGGCTTCTTAGGACAGTCGACGTATGTGGCTCCGACGAACCCTGCCTGGTGTCCGGTTCCTTTGCACACCTTAAACAGTCAGGTGTCAATCAATAGATATGATATGATACGCAGGACGAATGAAGAGAGATAAGTGGCGGTACCTTGCAAATCTTCTTGATGGTGATGGCGACCTTAGCCTTCTCCGAGGCAGCAGAGATAGAGGAGGTTGTGCCCCGGTGGCTATTCTCAACCTGGAACTTGGTTTCCGTTTGTTGAGGTTGGCTTTCAGCTCCCTCCTCCTCCCCCTCCTCCTCCTCCTCCGACGACGACGAAGCTTCCGACGAAAAGGAAGAGGAGGAGGAGGAGGAGGGTTGCTCGTTGCTTCGAACAAGGAGAGGTCGCCTCCGTGAGGTAGTCGCGGGAGCCGTCATTTCGACGGTGGAACGGAAGCGCCACTAAACCGTGCTTCATTTATACACAACATATGACGGTTGCTTTTCCTCTTTTAAATTAACAAAACTGCAAGTTTTCTTCCTGAGATAAGTTGTTAATTTAAACGAAGTACTTAAGTTAGAGGGAAAATAATCCAAAGGCAAAGCTGGAAAAAATAAGCTTCATAATTTATGCAAGGACTACACATTATTGTGATTGAGGTGGATCCTATTTCATGTGATCCACTTGGAAATAACCAATTTGAACAATAGCAATTTATACGCTAATTGAGTAATGTACAGTTTAAAATTAGGAATAAGCATACCCGTCATCTTAGGGCTCGATTTGATTTGTTATTAAAATATCATTAGTAACATCCTTTGCATTGATCGTCCCAATCCCTTGCAGAGTTTTTCTTCCAAAATCAACACTTCCACGTCGTAGTTGCCTACATGTCCGTGTAGGCGTGCTTATACAAAATGGACATTTAGATGAAAACCGTAAACATTTAATAATAAAAAAGAATGATGATAATTACCATGTAAGATAATGAATGCAAAAACACCTCAAAGCCACCTAGAACATGGTGATAAGCCCCCGTAAATTCCAATAGGAAATGCAGAGTATCAGAAAATGAATGGCAATATAATTTATAACCATTTTATCTTGAATGGATGTGAACAAACTTCACTCAGAACATATTTTGAATGTTTGTTGTTCAAACTCGCTCATGTTCATTGCTCCCATGCCACTCACAACCTACCTGATAGTTAGTTAATATGGTGGTTATCCGTTCAGAAATCCAATGACTCGTTTAAAGTAGATATCCAATTAAAAATCCAATTATTCAAATGTGAAAGACTCAAATGAGAAAGACGCAATTTCATTTATCAAATTAGAATTAAATATCTTTACCGATATAATTAAATCAAACAATAAAAAATAAAAATGTAATGTGGTCAAGGGAATTAGCATTTGTCAATTGAAATAGAAGCTCTTGAGCAATATACACCTAGGATGGACAATGGAGATATTGAGCCCATCAAATGTTAGAAAAGATAATAGGCGAGTAAGAAAAAGTATGCTAATAACCTTCTTTCCCGTGTAATTGAAAAGAATTTGTGATGGGGTATGATATCTAATAAGAATAATACTACGTATGTCATGTGTCATCAATCCAATGATGCAATATCGCTCTTGTAAAGGAATTTAAAACGGCAACATATTTGCTAAATGTCATCAAATACTATATATATAGTATTAACAAAATTATATTTTCTACATAGCATATCACCTGATGAAGTGACAGTACTCCACTGGTGTGTGCAGGCTTCAAGCCAATTCTTAAACCTCTAAAGCCGGTTCACTTCTACTCGAACCCACTTTTGTTGCTCTCTCTTCCCTCGATGCCCAGTTCACAGTCTGCCTTCTATGATCGAGGGTCAGCCGCCGCGGAGGATCAAAGGAAGATATGTAATAAGAAGAATATTACGTATGACGTGTGTTACCAATCCTAAACATGCAATGCTTATCCTGATCTTGGAAGGTACCAATATTGGCAACCAAACGTCTGAATTTCCCACCAAAAAGATGCATTACATTTCACAAAACACGTGATTGTCAACTGTTTGATGCAAGAAATATGACTCTCGACCTATGTAGATGACCAGCATCAAGAGGTCAGTCGATTGTCAGCATTTGGGGACAGATTACCATCTCTCTCTCAAATTGGATATTATCTTTTGATAATCACTTGAGGGCGTTGATTGTGTCCTTGATCTAACTTTTTAGATCTACAGGCTTACATCAAATTTGTAGTCTAAATTTTGAGTCAATAGTTGTATCATACCAAGATGGCCAAGGTATATAACCCTAATTGTACAAAGAGACATTATTAGTGAAAAACTTAATTGTGTATAATTCCTCATGTAATAGAATATGATATAATTTACAATATCATATATTGCAAAATGGCTCGTCGTTGGATCACATGTCCAACATCCGCAACATAAACATGGAATATTGTCAATGTCAGTGCATAAGAATCCTCAACAAAATCTCGAAAATGAATTGTATCAATGGACAAAAGTGAGAGAATACACAATATCGATATTGTATGAGATGTGTTCTTTTAAATGGGGTATGTGGTGCTCATACAGAGCTTACAAACATTGAAAATATCTCAAAACCATTGAAGAAATATATGAAATATTATGCCTACGAAAGAAACATATAGTGAGTGAAATAATCGAGTGTCACTTTTGGGTTGATCAATTAAGAGTGACCGATCAGAACACCTTAGTTGGTCTGTCAGATCTGAACCTTAGATAACTGTTGAATATCTGAATATGATATGTGGTAGATTGGAATCACAAGTTGAACGGTTATTGGTCATCCATAGAGGACCAATTCTAGGAGCTAAAAGTGATCGATCGGGAACATTAAGGTGATTGATCCGTTTCAAGTTATTGGTTAGTCGAATTCAAACTCATCTCAGAAGTGTTCGATCATGTACTTCAAGATGATCGATCAAATCTAGTTTTTTTAAATACATGCTTAAATTTATATCATGATTCCTTGGTGAATCCATGATTGCTCTGCTCTATATGGAGATATTAGCAAACTTCCCTTGTTAAATCACTTATTAGACACCCCCCTCCCAAATTATCTTGATCAACATTAACTAATTGTATAAGAAATTAAGGTTAAAAATTGCAAATAAATAACCTTATTTTTATCTAACTTAAACCTATTATGATGTATACAAAAAATAATTATGTTGACTTGATTCTTTCTTACATATATTATTTGAATTATGTATCAACTATCCGAGCATGGAGAAATAAAAACCATAAATCACAAAATCCAAATAAATCGAAAAGTTGTGACCTCATATATTATGCACGTATTTTATCTTTATTAATTTATTTTACTTTTTTTCTTGACTTATTAAAATCTAACTGAAAATACAAGAAAAATAACAAAATACAAAAATACGATATTAATTGGTAATTAATGCATATATGAAAATTATATTTTGTACAGATGACTTCATTTGCTTTTTGACCCTACATGAAAGGTGTATATCTCATTAAGACCAACAGCTTTCATGTTGACCATTTTTAAAATTGACTTCTCTTTTTATTTCTTTTCTTGTTTTTTTCTCTTGACCAACAGTCAACAAGCTTGTTGCCCTATGATTGGACCACACAATACCAACCTAAGCACCCCCGCATCCAATTAGTGTTCGTCCCTCTTTGACCTCGGCCAACTCCCCCCAGTAGTTACAATTCTTCCCTACTCACACCACCTCCATGTTCTCCCTCGATTACCTATGACCCCTCATCGTCATTTATCTTAATGATGATGTGCATGTAACCTCTGATCATCAAGGGCCTTCGTTGATCCCTCAGGCATTCCTCTTTTGACTTGAACGCCCCTTATCACCCTCTATAAAATCTCCTCCCTCACATGCATTTTAGTATGTCCACCATCCCACCTCCTTCCTCTAGATAGGGAACGCATGCTCCAGTGACAACAGATGCGAGGTCACTCCATGCAAATACGAGAAAGGAGGAGGTGCGATCCATGATCGCTCCTTCCAGCCGTGTAGCAGCTCCCTTGAGTTGCATAGCTCGAGTTGTGCCTCGTCGGAGCTCTTGAGCGAGGACCTCCAAGAGCTTCAGCTCAGTGTCCTTAGGTGATTTCATCCGCTCTATCCTTCAGGCAACTCATCTGTCGTTTGCCTCGCTCCACCATCATCCTCTGAGTACCTCCGCCATCTCCGCCCCTTCTAATCATGTCGATTTTTTGTACACATGTCGTCGCATCTTCGACCCTTCTGAGGGTCCATCTAGCTCCGCCTCACGTCACAGATCCCCGTCGACACCCCCCACCCCCAGCACCTCTCCTCTCCTCCACAACCTTCACTGCTATGCTCTGCCTCCAGGTCTTGCACATACCTGGAGCACTGGCCTCTGCCCTCTCCACGCACCTCCAGGCATTCACTCCACCTCCCCCCCCCTCCCCCCCCCATTGCGCTGTCTATGTTATCTAACCTTGCAGGAATACGTTGCATTCATTGATTGTACTGAGTGGCATGCCTTCGTTCGCCTTCTCTGCCTCTGACAATAGAGCACTGCCTCGCTAACTCCAACATTGTCATAGCTCGACATCACCTGCATCCTCGTCGCAGCCTTCTCGAGTCTCATGGTCCCTTAGCCGACCCCAGGGCCATGGTGGCACTCGGGTGGGCTCGCCAGATTACAACCTCTCTGCCACCACTTACGGAGATCAGTGAAGCACATGCTTTGTTGGATCTCCATCATACGACCGAGGATCAAGTTTCTAGGACCCTTCGATTAGAACCGCAGAGCATCAGATTTGTCCACCACTACACTGTGTATGAGACATTGATATCAACAGATCTAATGATCTAGATTCTCCACGGAGCCTCCATCATCGCCTATAGGCTCGGGACACCCGAAATACCTCCAAAGCCTCACAACTTCACCATGTATACGCATGTCCCCAATCCTTATTCCAAGCCCATCCATGACGTGCAGGAGGCATGTAGGATGAGAAATTTTGCAGAAGGACCTATCTAACTTTTTAAAATTACATCCAGGTCCCTCTCATGCGCAGAGCACACATCCACTTGGGAGTTTTGCATCCATGCCCCGACGACTTTTGGTAACTACCGATAAGTCCTCTCATGGGCTATTTTGATATAGAAACTTCATTTTGGCTACATTTTAGTCTCGAGATTTCATTTTATCATATATTTCTCAATTTTTATCTCAATTTTGCATATTTTGTCTCATGCTCTATCACTTTAGATAATTTGTTGACAGATTAAGGGTTCTTTAATACAAGTTATTGTTTTAGGAGACTATTGATCATGATTTTGTGTTCTTTTTGTGGACAAAATCTGATCTATTTGTATGGTCTGAATAGAGAAGTACTTGATAATACATTCCCTGATATTTGTAGATTGAAAATTGTTTTAAAAGATAGGAATATTACATGGAGTAAGGAGTCACAATTCCCATTATATTTGATCGATAAATCGCGGAGTTAAATTACTCTTTTACATGGACACTATAGCAAAAAAACTTGGAATTTATCCATGGTTCTTTTATGAATGAAAAATCTTGTTAAGTAATATTAATCTTTGGAAAGAAGATCAACGACCGAACAAGGAGGGGTTTGGGGACTTTATCATTTCAGGAATAACTTGATCTATCCTTTTAGCATGCAATTCAGGTTTAAATCAGTATCAATCATTTGGGGTATAAACAAGTTTAACCTGCGTCATTGAACTGGATTAATGAATATTTATTGGATACACCTATGTAGATCTATGGATTATTTTGGAGACAATTTATCATTTTACCAAGGATAAAAGATAGATAAATTCACAGATACTTCTCTTCATCTCTTCCTATAGTTATTTTCTTTATTTATTTTTGTTTAACCTTTTGTCCTTCTGTTTTACTTTCTGACATAGAATTTAACTATTGCAAATAATTAACTATTTGGATTAATTTGAAACCACCACTAAATAATGCATTATTCCCTGAGTTCGACCTTAGTATACTTACCAATAAAAAATACTCCACAATATACAAAGCTTGTGGTATTTGATGAATTGTTTTTCACCTCCTTTACTACAATTATATATTTTGAATAGGAGAAAATAAGGTTCATCAGATGTCATCGTTGTTATGGAGCAATGTTTTTTTAGGATTTTAAATTAAATTTTGTAATTAATTTTTATGATATTGATTTTTTGTATCAATTGTCTTTTTTCATTGAATTTTATTTATTTCATTGCATGCATCGCTTTGCAGATAGCTCGAATCGTCTTGGAAAACTTAAGGAGCCATAAAGAAGATTATTTGCCTTCTTTTTGTGAGAAAGAGATAGTAGATTGGGTTTTATGCAGATTCTTTCATTTTCAAGGGTCTATTTGAACCCTTGTACTTGTAATTAAACTGGACTGGTCAGTAGGGACACTTGGGCATGTTTTGACCCATGTTGTGTGGTCAGGGACCCAAGTGTGTTGTGTCGTAGAATTAGGGCATGCACTAATGGTAGAAGTAATTTTACTATGTTTGTACTCAGTTATATTTTTAGGACACTTAACTATACGCAATGTAAAACATTCAACTTAGCCAAAAGCATAAACCAGTTCTTCACGATGTTAGAACTTCCTGTTTAGGAATGATTTTATAGGTTGCATTCAACTAGAGTAATTTCAATTCTGTTATGCATCCCACATGAGGAGCGTTGGGAAGCATCGTAAGCCTTCTAACTGAGCATGCATCATTGTTTCCATCGTGTATCGGTTTTTCTCGATTCCTCCCCCTTGTTTTCTCATATAAGATAAAAGGGACTGGGGATTGGTCAGTAGACAATATTCTTGTGCTCACTAAGACCCGAAGGGACAACCTAACCTATACTCGGTACTGCGAACAAAGCCGAATGAATTAATTGGAATAAAATCAACCCTTGTTTTGGGAGATCAATGCCCATCATCAGACACCTGTACCTTCCTAACTAAGCGAGGCATGGTACATGTAAGGATTAGAGTTATTTGGGTGTTTCCTTGGAATGTCATGTCGTAGAAAACCTTACTCGGGGGTGCAGAACAAAGAGCAACCTATCTACACAAGCACATAGCGGGAACTCCCTACAAGTGTTGTTGGGTTTTCCGAAGTATTGTTGAAGAAATGTTGCTAGTGATCGTGGCCCCTCCGGCATTTTTACTCAGATGCCAGGGTAGAATGGTGTCGTCTAATCAGGAGTCTGACAAGTGACAACTTCGGTATTACAAGTACTCATCCTCAAGTAAAACAATGATTTTGTGCGGAAAATCGTATAGGATGATTGACTCGTTGTTACCTCGAGTGAGGAATCTCTGTGTCTCTCCAAGTATACCTCGACCATCAATCAATATGCTAATTGAGTGCTAGAGTTGAGAATTTTTATTGAAAATAATCCTTAAAATTGAAAAGAATATAGTTGGTGAATTTGCAGGTTTGGTTTGTGTTTGCTCTGTATGTGTAAAAAGATTGTACATTTGCACCCCCTATGTATTATATCGCTCTTGACTCTATTATCGTGTTCTTCTCTCATTCCTCTTGACATCAAAAATGGAGTTTTCTGGGGAATTTGGTTCGAACCTTGCAAACGCTTCGCATAATCCCTTTAGATCTCAAGTCTCCTCGGGGTCGAGATGACCCTCTTCTCGAACCCACTTGGTCGTGGGATGACCCTCTTCTCAAGACCAAGACCAATAAGTCCCTATTAGGGTTTAGTCGATCACGGACTAATCCTCTCTTTAATTCTCTGTCTACCAATGTATCTCTCCTTATCTGAAGGTAAAGAAGACAAACTGCCTCCTAATAAGAACCCAAGTGAGGACAAGAACAACAATGACCCGATGATAGCTATCATGGCTCGACTAGCAGCAGCCGAGCAACATAATGAACTAATGAGAGCTCAACTAGGGCAAATTCATGTGGCCAGTGAGATGAATGGGGAATTAATGGAAGACACATACCTCTCGGAGATCGACGATGACAAAACTGGCTGAGACCAATACTCTCTGAGGATGCGCTCTAGCACAAATCACAATTCCTCGCGCTGCTCTCAAAGTTTAGTGGAAACAATAACAAAGAACCTTATTCTTTTCATTGGGATTTTGAGCTGGTTTATGACAACCTGTCTCATACTAGGATTAGTTGAGACTATATTAGATTGAGAGTCGCAACCTTTGCCTTAGTAGATGAGGTTGTATATTGGTTAAAAAACTAGGGGAGGTGGTCTCAACATGGGCTGCATTCAAGACTCTGTTCTCAAATAAATTATATCTAGTGAGTAAAATTAATCAAATGAGGATCAAAATCACAAGCTTCACACAATTTTCAAACAAACCATTTCATGAAATCTATGAAAGGTTTATGGACCTAATTCAAAAAAGCCCAAGGCATGGCATTAGTAAATTGATGTTGGTTCAGAGTCTTGTAAGTGGGTTGAACACAAAGAAACATAGGTTAGTGAGTGTGTCTTGTGGAGGAAGCTACATGGGTTGGCATGAAGACACTGTCTATAAGGTGTTTGAGAAGTTAGCCGACACAAGTCATGCCCAGACCACAAAGCTAGGCTTACAATGGTTGAACATATTAATAAGAAGGTAGACAAGCTCCACAAATTCACCAATATGGAGAGTCTGTCCAAACTATCCAAGTAGATGGAAGAGCTTGTTGACAGTGTATCTAAAATCCAGATACCCGTCCTGACTACATCCCCTGCCCCCACACATCAACTTCACTACATTCAAGGTCAAAGGATAGGGAATCAGAGCAATTGCAATGGAGACCAACCTCATACCCACCAAATTCGAACCGAATAATCACCTACCAAGGCAGTTTACGAGGAGCCTCCACAAGTCATGGATACAAATAGAGTATGGTAAAATCTCAATCATGTCAACCAACATGACTCCAATTCAACTCCAAACCCTCGTCAACAGTAGTCTCGTCTTGGTTATCAGCAGCCGCGACAGCAGGAGCAGCAACACCCTTACCAACATCATCGCCCAGTTTATCAAACACTGTAGTACCAACACCAGCAGGGCCAGTTTCATCCTAGTAATCAGTACCAACAGGCCCCTGTCAAACAGTCCAGGGGTCTTCCTCTTCTGCCTCTCCCGAACTCCAGAGAATTCCGGACGAACTACATGATATGAGAGTCAACATCAATAGACTCTCAATATGGAGAGACAAGTTCACCGTGCCCTATACCACTATTCCCGCGCAAGTCCAGGCTAACCCAAATAACCTTGGACATAAAGAGTAGATATTATTTTAGTTGGTTATATGGAGCGTGAGGCTAAGGGTAGTGGGACTCAGTTATGGCAGCGTTCTAGCATGAATACAGGAGTTCTAATGTGGGACATCCGCACCACTAACTCCTGCTTTAGCAGGCATGGTATTAGCCTATTAGGATACTGATTTAATTGAAACTCAAGGGGTCAAATGTCTCTCACAAGGCGGAGACAACCGTGTCGATGTGGCGACCCTCAATGCCCGATTAAGATCAACAATGAACCCACAATAAATATATCAAGCAATGAAAAATAAAGTGGAGTCAAATTTATTATTAACTCTACAAACAAGTGTATAGGTGTAAGTATGTAGAGGTCGATCACAGGGAGCAAGGTAGGATAGATCAATGCAATGATGCAAAAATGTGATGTGTGATTAATTGTCTACAAAAATGCAAATATTTTTATGGGTTTTTCAATTTTTAATTAATTTTTTATTTATATATTTTTATTTTATATTTTGTGTTTTGATTTTTTAATTTTTCTGATTTTATATTTTCTTTTTATATTTTATATTTTTTTTGTTTTTATAAATAGAATATATAAATGCTATAAGAAAAGAGGTGATAAAATATTTATAAAAATAAGGAAAAATGCTCCAAAATTAGAAAATAAAATGTTTTTGGTCTTTTTGTAATTTTCAACTATTTTTTTGATTTTTGGGAATGTTTCAGAACATTTTTGGTATTTTTTTAAAAATCAAAATACAAGAAAACAGTGACTCAAGCTACTGGCCAAAATTAAAATGGGAATGAAAATAGTAACAGTAGCAAAATTTTCCCAAATTAATTTTAAAATAAATATAATAAAATAGGGAAGCTACAGAATTTGAGTTTTTATTTTTAGCAATTTTCTGTGATTTGTTAGATTTTTTGAAGTTTTTAGGTGTTTTCTAATTTATAAGGTTTTTCTTTTGATTTTTTTAGTGATTTTTGGACTGACACTAATAGACACTAAAGTACACAATAGATATTTTTTTTGGAATTTTTCAAGGTGTTTTGATAATTTTTATGGATTTTCTAAATTAGACAGTATTGAAAATGCATGTTTTTTATTTTTAATAAATATGAAAATGCAACAAAAGTGAAATAAAAAAATATGGTGAGAAACAACAAGCAAACAGGATATTAAGCCAAATTTTTGGGAATTTTTCGAGTTAAAATGATCCACTAAATAAAAAGAGGAAGTATGAAAAAATACAAGTCCTAGCAATGGTATTAATGCAAATAAACAAACATACAGGGGATGTACTACAATTTTCCAACAAAATATATTACTGGATATTGAAGTTAATGGATCAAATACAAAATCCAAGAACCGCAAGGGTTCATCTGCAAAATACCCACCGGGGCGCATGACTAGCACACACCTGGGAAGGACCTAGATGTAATATCAAAAATGACCGAGGGCTCACATGCAAATATCCCAAAAAGTTTACACTTAATATCAAAATCTCTGGACTGAAACAAAATATGACAACCCTGAAGGGTCCTGTGCAAAAATGCCCTTCACCTCACGTGTACTGGTCATGTGAGGTGACGTGGCCAGGACCTGTATGCAAATAGGAAAAGTTTGGGGGCCTACTTATAGTTATTACAAAATATTTTAAACGGCCTCTGAAAGTTTATAGACTAACTATTAAATACAAAAATGCACGGGGTGAATAATGCAAAACACCCTAAGCGCGCGATCCAACGGCTGAAGGCGATTCACTTGACACATGGCAGGCGATGGACGGCCGATGATGCTTCGTCTGCAATGACCAGGATTAGAACATTAGGGCTTGATCGAACGGCCTGGGCTCGAGCAGATCCAACGGCGACCGTGCGATCTGGGGCTCCGCCTCGATCCAACGACGTTGAAGACCAGAGAAAGAACCGCGGAGGAACGCCGGCGAGGCGAGTTTCTCCGAGGTCTTGCTCCTTCTCCGGTGGGCTTCTGGGCTTCAAAATGAGGCTGGAGGCTCCTGATGGTCAGGGCTAGATCCTAAGGGCTTCAAAAGACCTCGGTGTTGGCCGAGGCTCACGGAGGAGGGCAGCGGAGCTGGGAGGCTCCACAGAGCTCCGGCAAGGCTAAAAAATGCACCCAGGCACGAGTCAAAGGGCGTTAACCTGCAAAAAGAAGTGAGAGGACCCAGGGCAAAATGCATGGGTTCCGCGGTGGCGAAATGGTGGCGCAAAGCGGCGGGGCGGAGCTCGACCGGAGGAGCGCTCCGGCAAGGTTGAAATGGAGGGCGATTTGATGATCGAATTTTAAAATTTCTAGAGGGCTTTTGATCCTAAGACTACGAAGATTAAAATGCGAACGAAATAAAAGGGAATAGGGGCAGCCTCGACGGTGGTGACCGGAGGGAAGTACCTCGACGCCGGCGATGGTGGCGGAGGTCGTGGAAGCCGCCTCGAGCCTTGCTCGACCCGCCTGAGACTCGCTGAAGGGAGATGTCACCTCCCTTGACCGATTAGGCACGAAAGGGGAGCGTAGCTATGGAAATGAGGGGTTCAAACTTTGAATGGAAGTCAGGTGTGAGTTATAAGGTGTTTGACTCTGTGGATCTGGCGCACCAAAGATCGAGGGACGACGCCTCGCACAGTGATCCAATCCTCGAGGAAAACGCTGGACGAGGATGAGAGATGAACAAGGAACCAGTTTGCAGAAGGAATCATCTCAAATGGGTGAAAGGCTTGCCCGCGAAAAAAATCGAGAAGGCAGAGGTCAAACGAGGTCTGACATATGCACATGGGGGAGGACAACCAGTTGACCGGGATCAACTGGGGCCGTCACCTGGTTGGTCCACGTGGACCAACCAGGAAAAATCCATGGAAATGATTTTGTAAAATCAATTAAAAATAGATAATGATTTTATTAATTTCTAGTTATAAAATAAAAAAACGTTTATTTTTTTATGAAGTATTTTATAGTGATTTTTATTTATTTTTATGAGGTATAATTTTACAAGTTGCTATTTTAGGCCTTTGTAGGTACATATACCTATATATTTCATTTATTTATTTTTATTTTGTGATTTTAATTTATTTATTTTTGTGTATTATTTTACAAATTTATAGAATACTTTTATACACTTAAAAGTATTTTTTATTTTATTTTTTCTGAGATATTTTGTATATTTAATAAAATAGAAGTATACATTATACATGTATATTTATAGGTATAATACCTGTGTATTTTTATTTACATGTACTTTTATTTTGTGTTTCTTTTATGTTTTTATTTTGATTTTAATGTACATATATATTATAAGTAATATTTACAAAATTATAAAAATATGAAATTAAAAAAAAATAATGAATAAATAATAAATTGAATATTTTAATCTGTACACTTATACAATAGGGGTCCAAAACTCAACTTTCAAACCGTAGCTCCGCCAAATGCGAAACCACCGCCATTAAATAACTTATTTTATAATATATACAATTAAAGGTGAGTTTGCTGCATTTGGAGTTTTCATTTGTGAGATACGGGTCTGGGAAGTTGGAATTCTGGATTTTTATTCAGACCATAACGTTTTATCTGTACATTATTTTTGAATGAAATCAATTTTGTATTTTTCTTTATTTAATTAGCTACAACTTTCATGTACAAAGTTTCTTTATTTGAGGTATAAAAAGTGGAACCAAAAATAGGTCCAAAAATGAATAAAGAATGGATAAAATGAATATGTAATTGGCCCTTATCTCCCCCTACTTTATTCCTTGCCGACCTATTCATCAAGATGCCTAGGTCTCGAGGTTTCGGGTCATAAAATATTTACAATATTTTATTCTTTATCTTTTCTTTTATTTTTTCTATAATTTTGGCTTTAATTACATTATTTTATACACTATTTACATGCACATGCATGAATGCTAATATGCTGGATTTAATGCTATTTACACGCATTTGCTCGGGTTTTTGAGGCCAAAATGATAGAATAGAGATGATGAAATGTGGATTCATCATCCCCCTATACTTTACCTTTGCTAGTCCCTAGAAAACACTTATGCAATAAGTGCATATAATAAAACAAAGAAAAGAAAAAGAAGAACTTGGATTTAGTTTTATTTTCAAACTTGTCTTCACAAAATCAAAGTTTGCAGCTTAAGTCGGACCTTTGGAATTTTAGTGCGGGCGGAACCTTAATGAGAACCGGATTTGAAATCCAACAGTCATTGAGAATCCCAAAACTCTGTTCAAGTCTCCTCAATAGCCAGGTCAGAAATATCTCAACTCATACGCAAACCCTTACAACCATGAATCTGACTCGTACAGTGTAAGTGATTGTGGCTCTCCCCAACTAGAATGACAAAGAAAGTGACTTCTCCAGTATGACAACCCAATGATTCCCCAATCCAATAACTCCATCCTCGAGGAGCGGGGTATTCCCTTCTAAGTTCAAGTGGCAACCAGCTCAAGAGGAGGGGTGAAGAGAAGAATGGATGGTAGCCAGTGTAGCTACCTATCCTAGGATGCAAGACCAGTGTAGTCAAGTCATCCAGCTGCAGGCTCACATATTTGACTTTGGAACTCGAGCTTGCTTATTGGCTTTACAACATATGTACATACTTTGCAGGCATTTTATTTTTGTACAAGCCTGACCTCTTTTTTTTAAATACTATTCACAACAGCATTTACATAAGGAGTTTTTCCTCTTGAGCCAGTAGACTATCCCTCTTTTGAAGCTTTATTGCAACCCACACTCTCCTGTCTTTAGACTTCCTCATCACTGGACGGGTTGGGGTGCATTTCCCTCCCTAGAGGAGGACTAATGTTTCAACTTGTGTGCGTTTCATACCGGTAAATCCAATCCCCTCACCACTCCAACTGAGTTGAGCCATGTGAAGGTGCAGGTGTCCAAGTTAGGTCATTGTCAACAACAGTTGTGCGTGTGCTCCGAAATACTCTACTTAGGCAGTCAAGAATCCATTGAACCAAGTCCCGTGATCCTCAAAGAATTAAGTCAACTAGACCTGAAGTACCTCAAACCCAGTTCCTATAAGGTTCCTGTTATTTTGTAGATTTTAAGGTCCAATCAAGCTCCAATCTCCGGATTTTACTTAGATTTGTTCAACTATCAAACTCAATCCTAAAAATGCTCATGCTATGCAATGCAAAGTGTAGAAAATATTTTTGTGATGCAATTTTCAAAGATTTTGAAATTTTTATAGATTTTTGAAACGATGATGATGATGCATATGCATTTTTTGTGTTTTTTCAAAAAGATTTTTCAAATGTTTTTTTCTATTTTAGTTTTGCAAATGTTTTTGGGATTTTTGAAAACAAAAAGGTTTTGGCTGAACACTAGGTGAAAAATGTTTACACGGGCATGCTTCTTATATATACAAGAAGTGGATTTTAAGAATTTACAGGGTAAGTGATCAATTTTATACATATATATAATGGATTTTGGTGAGATGTATATATTCCTCAAATTTATTTGACACCAAGCTTTTTACACATAATTTTAAAAACTATAGTCCAAAATATTTTTTTACAAACATTTTACAAACCTGTACACACATTTGAAAATCATTTTGCAAAGGTTTTTCAAATAGTATATATAGATTTTTTCAAAATATTTTTGCAACCATTTTTCAAACCATTTGCAAATCATTTTTCAAACATTTTATTTCACACTACGAAAATAAAATTTTACAAACCACACATTTTTACAAAGGTTGAAAACATGTAACAAAACATTTTCAAAATAGTTTTCAAGGGATTTTTCACAAAGATTTTCAAACTATTTTTCAAACATTTTGCAAAAAACATTGTCACCTGATTTATTAATCAGTATATACAAAAAGAATTTGAGGAATAATAACATCTTTTTATTAAGGTTTTTAATGAATTTTAAAGAATTAATAGCCATAATTATTAAGAAAATACGAAAGTATGAGTTATGGCTAAAGTGTATACGTAGTATATACGACCCCCCTATACTTAGCTTGAGCTATGTCCTCATAGATCGGAGAGAAAAGAGAAGACATAACTCGTACTAAGTATGGGCAAGTCTAAAGAAGAAATAAATGAACCAATGAGAAGTTGACCGTCCCCCTATACTTAGGATCAAATAATCCTAAGTATAGCAGAATGTACACGACGCAGGGAGGGTCAAGGGTGGGAATGAATAGATCGTACTCAGATTGTCTCCCCCTATACTTAGGGTAAGATATCCCTAAGTATAGACAAGAAGAGGAGACAACGGAGAGGATCAAAAATTAGAGAAACTCGGGGTGCACACACCCCCTATACTTAGGACAAAGTACATCCTAAGTATAGAAAACTGTCTACAAGGGGCGACACCTTTTTAATACAAAAAGAAGATAGAAAATGAGAAGAAGAAAAGAAGAAAGGAAGAAAAGAGATCGGATGACGGAACGAGATAGAAACGGATATACGCATCACTCCCCCTATACTTAGGGTAAAAGAAGCCCTAAGTATAGGCAACAACAGGAGTGATGAAACAGAACGAAGAAAAAGCACTCGTCTCGTCCACCCCTCCTATACGTCGAACAAAGTACGTCTTAAGCAAGGCAAACACAAGAATGGATGGACGAGCAATACGGAAGATAGAACCGAGGTACACACAAGAGAATATACAACAGAGATGGATGTACACATGGTCAAGAAGGCGGAAAGCAAACCTTCTTGCGAGACCACTGAGGGATAGATCTGGTGTGGTGCAAGTCGACATCGGGGTCCACAGCGGTCAATAAGCCGGTCAGGGTCGACAGGGTGAAGGCCCTCAGTGGAGTCGAATCGAAAAGGGACGAACTGGTCAATGGAAGTAGTATGGCTAGGTTCGCCCTTGGTGGTCCTATGGTGTGAAGGCACAGACTGGTGAGTGGAAGAAGTACGGCTAGGTCCGGCCTTGGGGGTCTCGCTGATATCAAAGTGGAATGGGACAAACTCATCATCCTCGGAAGAAGTGTAATCGGTGATGAAACCCAATTTCATCACAATTTCCATTTATTAACCCCCTTGCTTAAGCTATTTGTCAATAAAACCCAGTTAATGTCCTGTAATTATCAGAGTCTTTAATAAATTAAAAATCACAAAAAATTAGCAAAATAAAAATCCGTGGTATTTTTAGCCTTAAAAATACCCCTAAAAATATTTTGTAGCTTCATTTATCTCATCTCCAGTTTTGGTCAACATGAAACTTGTAGATCTCATCAAGATCTACAACTTTCATGTTTTGAGTTTTCTCAAATTCGGCCATTATCACTCTCATATTTCAATTTTCCTCTTGGAATAATCTGATTGGGCCACGTGGCCCGTTCTGGGTGAGCCACGTGGCTCGCTGCCCTTGTCTTATCCGCTCGCATCTCCAGCCGTCAGATCGCCTCCATAATCCAACGGCCAGATCATCTCCATGCCTGCTCTTGAGTCCCAGCCATCAGATCATCCTCAGGCGTCATCTCCATCGCCCGTACCCGCTTGGCCCACCTTTCGCCACGTGTCGCAGTCGCCACCATCCGATTAGCATCTGGAGATCTGATCCTCACCATCCAAATCCACGATAGACCTCAACCCTCTGATTGACCCCAGATGAAATCTGGATCGCCCGTTAGCGCCTCTCCTGCGGCTTGACACGTGGCATCTTTATCGCCCTTCGTTCACGTCGCATCAGATCACATCCTGACCGTTGCTTCGCACCCAAACGTCCGCCGTTGGATCTCCAGATCGAACGGCCGTGCGTCTTCGTCAACCTTCGGCTCCCTCCTCTTTCACACGATCTCCACATCGCACGACCTCTTCGCCCTTTCCATTATCCCATCATCTCCGACCACCATCTCCACCAGATAACACCCCCACGACGTTCCTACATCATCCAGCTTCTTCGCCGCTACCTCCAGTACCCTTGACTCTCCTCCAGTCACCCCATAACCCCCTCGCAAACCACGACTCCACTCATCAGAACTGCCGCCTCGATCTTCAAATACGACGCCTCCTCCTTCGTAAACTTCGTCCACCTTTATGCGAGGGATGGCCCAACCCTCCTCCCCCTCCCTGTGACAGGGGGAGGAGAGAGGATCGAGCAAAGACGACCGTTTTCCTCTGGTGTAGACCCTCTGACCTCCATGGCGGAGCTGCGGTGCCTTGCGTCTGCCCGAGCTGCACTGACCGGCTGACGGTGTTTAGCGAAGACCCGGGGCTCGAATCGAGCCCCAACCCAAGCCTCCGCTCCATCCCCGACGTCAGGTAAGTCCTATGATCCCTCTTTGTATTTTTCTTTTAATTTCTCGCAATTATCTAGGCCGTTACAACCCCTATCTCGCTCCATTGATTGCTCCTAGAGCTCCGCCAAGCACTCACCAATCACGTGCCACCCTCCGTTCAGCGTTCCCATCCTCCGCAGCCCCAGATCACCTCTGTCCATCTCCTCCGCCCTCGCGGCGAAGGAGCTTCGAGCTCCCGCCTTCTTCACCCCACCTGAGTTCTCACTCCACTCACACACACACTCCACCTTGCTTCGGCTATGTACCTAACTCTGCAGGCCGATAACTTCTTCAATGGCTGGAGAGCTTATCGGAGCCAACTTCATCGCAGTCGCCTTCGACTTCAGAGCTCCGATGGCCTGAGCCAAGATGCCAGCACCTTCCCTGAGCTCCCCACTTCATCGACGACCTTTCCTTGAGCTCGGGGGAGGTCCACCGTGGCCGAGGGCGAGCGACGGAGCTGGAGCTCCTTCGCCGGAGCTCTGAATCCACCGCCCTTCGCAGATGAAGATAGAGGTACATCGGTCGTTGGATGGAATTCGTCTGGTGACCATCCAACGGCCCAGATGAGGCCACGCAACGATTCTTGGAGCGGACAGGAGCCATCCGATCATCCGAGATCAGATGGTTTATGAGCAGCCACGCGCCATCGCCAGGGATGTCCCGAGCCTCAATCCTCGACCTCCAGGTTCGAGTCAACCGAACCGCGTCCGAGCCTGACCAAGCCTACACCGAGCCCGAGCCAACACCCAAGGCTCGCCGAACCGGTGCTGAACCTCTTCCATCCTCCGAGCCTTGTGGCACGTGCCTAGCACGTGCAGTTCTGGGAAAATTGCAGAAAAGCCCTCAGATGTCTCCAAATTTGCGAACAGGTCCTAAGTCAAGTGCATCAGCATACGTGCCTGGGGTATTTTGCGCTCGTACCCTTGCAGGTTTAAATAATTGCAAATATGCCCCCACACGTGTGGTCTATTTACAGGGAAGGACTCTTTCTTTATTTTTATTACATTTTAGTCCATCTCAGGGACCTGTTTGTAGTTATCTTTTTATATCTTATTGCACTTATGCCCCTGGCTTCTTGCATGCATATCTTGAGCCTCGTAACTCCGATTGAGATGATTTCAGTGGCATTTTGAAGCTCTCTTTATTATCTTCCTTATGGCATGCTTTAATTTCACAGTAGACACTATGAAATTGGAAGAAGTACGTTATTGATTAAGTGCCTTGATTCTCATGCCTATTTTTACATGAATAAAGATTGCTTCTTATTTCAACCTTGATTGGACGTGTATTTCAATGGCTCATTTACTTATGGTCTCAGGCATATTTCCATGCATTTCATGGCATTTACTTGCATAATGAAAAAAATAAAAAAAATGCATGTTTATTTATTTAATGCATTGTTGTGTGTCTCCTTGCATGATTTGACCTATATGTGCTTCAATTCTACACTTATTTAGATAGACTAAAATCCGAATAATACGAGAGAGGCTCGTGTCCCTGAGTTCGACCTTGGTATCTTACCAAGTAAAAAAATATACAACCATCTCATTTTGATTGATATATATGTAAATGAGATGGTCTTTGATGAGCCCGAATTGGCCCGACTGCGATGACATTATCAAGTGCTAATTCAGCAGTATTAAAGGGCCGATTTGGCTGCTTATCAAATAGCGTCGTTGCCGGGGACACGGCTCATTTCTTGTATTTTTGGATTTTTTGTTTATTTATTTAAGTGTATCTTTCTTTATAGGTCAACTTTGTCATTTATGTTGCATTAAAAAATTTTCCTCTTTATCGATCTCTAACCATTTTTTTGTGGCAGGGCCCTTGTCGGTTCAAGGAGGCGTGGAGCAGGAGCTACCCGCTGTGAGGAGCCGCAGAAGCACGCTTGGAGCACGTTGAGAAGAAAGAAAAAATGCCATTTTTGCATGGCATGTATTGTGTAATAAATTCGGCTTTTACAGCGGTCTTCGATCGAAGACTCGCGAGTGTAATCGAACGGATGTGGTTGTGTGGGGATCGTCCCCACTTGAGTGTCGACCCAGGACCAGGCACGCGGATCCTTGAGCGTATTTTCATTTTTTTATCTTTTACGTGCTTGCTCGTAGGTAGGACACACTTTAAATAAAGATGCACGTAGCATCGCCTCACTTAGCCAAATTAAAAGTTCCCCCGCTAATAGAAGCATGTTAGGTGCGGCTTTTTGATCGACTTGCATACATGAGTTTTTTTTAAACGGCCCAAATTTTTTACGGATTTATCACCAAGTCACTGCATGATTTATCGCTTAGCCTAGATCGCGGGTTTTATCGAATACGCGGCTTTTTCTTGATTTCTCTTTCCTAGCTTGATCACCTAGGTTAATGGAAATGGGAATGAACGGTAGACGATGATTTCTTGATTTATGTGCTAACCTTAATTCAGTGACAACCTTAAATAATAATTGAGACTGTTAATTGCAAGTCAAACCATAAAATGGAGTAAAACTTTGGTTTTGGGAGAGCAACACCCTCGTTCACGCATCGATTTTTACTTCACATTTTCTGTGCGTAGATATCAAATGTTTTATCACCAATAAAACAGACAAGATAATAAACCAACTTCGGTTGGTTTCATGTGTGAGTTGGTGAATTTGAGGGTCTCGCTTGCTTGATTGAGCCATGATTGCGTCGACACACCCCCAGAACCTTAGTCACTCCATCCATCTCCATAGATTCATCCTATCACTTGTAAATCTACCCATCTTCTTCGGTCCCCTTGGGTCCCTCCCAACATCAAATTCCATATTTATACTTAGGCTAATCTCAGCCTAAGTATAGGGGGGACCCGAGTCCCCGTGATTTTCTCTACTCTCCTTTCCTTGCCTTTATACTTAGGTTATTTCTAACCTAAGTATAGGGGGAGCCCCTCTTAACTCCTGTATATTCCTTTATATTTAAATGGACCTATGTACTTGTATCATCTAGTGCTATGAGGACATAGCAAAGTTTAAGTATCGGGGGGTATACCGTATATACCGTATACTTACTTTAGCTATAAACTGAAAAATATGAAAAATTTAAAACTTTTTGGCTAAAGTAAAATTCTTTGGACTAAGAGAACTCAAATGTTTTTCACAGATTTTCGATATTATGTTACGTTATTTTGATAAAAATATTTTCGAAAATGATTTTTCCTTATTTTGAAAAATTCTTTTGAAAATGTTTTGAAAACTTTTTATTTGTGTGACATGGTTTTGAATATCTTTTCTCTTTTCAAGGGAAGTTGAGTCTAACTTGTATTTTAACCTTTTTAATTAAAATCCATAAAAATGAGAAAAACCCAAAACCCTTTAAGAGTCATTGGTGACTACTAAACCCAATTAAGTAAGCCGCATTCAGTGAGGGTTCGTCATTAGTAGATTGGATGGTTTAGAGGACAACGCGTAAGGCCCCGTCCTCAAGCAACGGGCTTCGGCCTGTACTTACATCCATACTGGCTGAATTGCAGATGCTCAATTGAGTTTAGGCAGTTCTAATATCTCTTGAAGTTCAAAATAATGTCTTGTTTTTTAATGAAGAAGTTGGATTAACCCTCTACACTTACACTTCCACCCAGGATCTGAAATGATCAAGGAGACTTAGCTTTTTGAGGTCTTTGATATTTTAGGTTAACCAGCCTTAGCCATCAGGGTCTTAGACTTAATCATCCACATTCCCCTAGGTTTCTAGATTTGCATGCTATATTCCATGCTTAGTCTCAGACAAAAAGAATATGATCAGCACATCACATGCACGACTGCGGTTTTTGATGAGATGGGTTGATTTTTCACTTGAGGAATTAGGATGAGGAAGTCGAGTTTGGATTTGATTTAATGATGCTCGAGGATGGGATAAAATCTTTGGAGGCTTCATGAAACCTGAGTGTCAGCAATATTAGCCAGTATGAGAACTTGGTTCTTATACTAATCTCTTGATATTGACCTAAGTGCCAGGGTGTGAAATAAATAAAAAATGTTGATCAATGTGCGCCAACTCTTGGTAAAAGCAGTGGAGCTAGCCACAAATTATACAAGTCAATGAAATTCAAAAGAAAAGCTCATTCCACAAAGTCAAATATCAAAGAGCTTCCACCAAAGGCGAGCGCTCCCAAACTTTTCAAAGTGTCCACTTGGACCACCGCTATTAGGACCAGGAGTCAGGCTTGCACCAAAAAAGGGCTCTGCATCGTAAATGCTACAAGTCTGGGTGTCGAAGGTACGATGGGTACTCAAAAGAGACACACCCCGGTGTACTCCCAGGAAAACAAGTGCAGACGGCTCCAACTTCTCTTGACGGACGCACTGATCAACACCAAAAAATATGTTGCGTAAAAGGCACTAGAGAGAATCCTTGTTCCAATGAGAGGGAGAGAAGAAATGACACAATCTCGTACCCTCCATTACTGGCCTGCCATCTACATTTTCTAAGTCTGACAACTAAAGAGACGGTGGAATGGATGCAAGATTGGATTAATTCCCTAGTGTTGAGGATTGTGTCCTTAGGAGATTTTCTCGGACCAAGACTTTGGGTGACGATTTGGCTCTACTCTCAGAATTGTAGTCAACAACAAATTTCATATCCTTTAGATTATACGTACATCAGAGAGAGTCTGGAGAATTAGAGGAATTGGGTGCCTCTTGGTTAAGGCTGGGTTGAACTCTAGGATTTTGGACCTCTAAAGTAGAGTACACCTGACCAGCTCGGATCTTGTACTCACATGCACAAGGGGGTTAATCCAGCTTACTCATTTTTTTGATGCTCGAGGACGAGCATAGTTTAAGCATAGGGGGGTGATGAAACCCAATTTCATCATCACAATTTCCATTTATTAACCCCCTTGCTTAAGATATTTGTTAATAATACCCAGTTAATGTCCTGTAATTATCAGAGTCCTTAATAAATTAAAAATCATAAAAAATTAGCAAAACAAAAATCCGTGGTATTTTTAGCCTTAAAAATACCCCTAAAAATATTTTGTGGCTTCATTTGATCTCATCTCCAATTTTGGTCAACATGAAACTTGTAGATCACATCATGATCTACAACTTTCATGTTTTGAGTTTTCTCAAATTCGGCCATTATCACCCTCATATTTAAATTTTTCTCTTGGAAAAATCTGATTGGGCCACGTGGCCCGTTCTGGGTGAGCCACGTGGCCCGCTGCCCTTGTCTTATCCGCTCGCATCTCCAGCCGTCGGATCGCCTCCATACTCCAATGGCCAAATCATCTCCATGCCTGCTCTTGAGTCCCAGCCATCAGATCATCCTTATGCGTCATCTCCACCGACCGTACCTGCTTGGCCTGCCTTTCGCCACGTGTCGCAGTCGCCACCATCCGATTAACATCTGGAGATCCGATCCTCACCATCCAAATCCACGACATACCTCAACCCTCCGATTGACCCAAATGAAATCTGGATCGTCTGTTAGCGCCGCTCCTGCGGCTCGACACGTGGCATCTTTATCGCCCTTCGTTCACGTCGCATCAGATCACATCCTGACCGTTGCTTCGCGCCCAAACGTCCGTCGTTGGATCTCCAGATCCAACGGCCATGCGTCTTCGTCAACCTCCGGCTCCCTCCTCTTTCACACGATCTCCACATCGCATGACCTCTTCGCCCTTTCCAATATCCTGTCATCTCCGACCACCATCTCCACCAGATAACACCCCCACGAGTTCCTCCATCATCCAGCTTTTTCGCCGCTACCTCCACTACCCTTGACTCTCCTCCAGTCACCCCATAACCCCCTCGCAAACCATGACTCCACTCATCAGAACAATCGCCTTGATCTTCATATACGCTGCCTCCCCCTCCGTAAACCTCGTCCACCTTTATGTGAGGGATGGCCCAGCCCTCCTCCTCCTCCCTGTGACAGGGGAAGGAGAGAGGATCGAGCAAAGACAAACATTTTCCTCCGGTGTAGACCCTCCGACCTCCACAGCGGAGCTGCGGAGCCTTGCGTCCGCCCGAGCTGCACTGACCGGCTGACGGTGTTCAGCGAAGACCCGAGGCTCGAATCGAGCCCCAGCCCAAGCCTCCGCTCCATCCCCGACGTCAGGTAAGTCCTCTGATCCCTCTTTGTATTTTCTTTTAATTTCTCGCAATTATCTAGGCCGTTACAACCCCTATCTCGCTCCATTGATTGCTCCTAGAGCTCCGCCAAGCACTCATCAATCACGCGCCACCCTCCGTTCATCGTTCCCATCCTTCGCAGCCCTAGATCACCTCCGTCCATCTCCTCCGCCCTCGCAGCGGAGGAGCTTCGAGCTCCCGCCTTCTTCGCCCCACCTAATCTCTTACTCCACTCACGCACACACTCCACCTTGCTTCGGCTATGTACCTAACTCTGCAGGCCGATAACTTTTTTAATGGCTGGAGAGCTCGCCGGAGCCAACTTCGTCGCATTCGCCTTCGACTTCAGAGCTCCGATGGCCTGAGCCAAGATGCCAGCACCTTCCCCTAGCTCCCTACTTCATCGACGACATTTCCTTGAGCTCGGGGGAGGTCCACTGTGGCCGAGGGCGAGCGGCGGAGCTGGAGCTCCTTCGCCGGAGCTCTGAATCCACCGCCCTTCGCAGATGAAGATGGAGGTACAACGACCGTTGGATGGAATTCGTCCGGTGACCATCCAATGGCCCAGATGAGGCCATGCAACGATTCTTGGAGCGGACATGAGCCATTTGATCATCCGGGATCGGATGGTTTATGAGCAGCCACGCGTCATCGCCAGGGATGTCCCGAGCCTCAATCCCCGACCTCCAGGTTCGAGTCAACCGAACCCTGTCCAAGCCTACACCGAGCCCGAGCCAACACCCAAGGCTCGCCGAACCAACGCCGAACCTCTTCCATCCTCCGAACCTGGTGGCACGTGCCTAACACGTGCAGTTCTGGGAAAATTGCGGAAAAGCCCTTGGATGTCTCCAAATTTGCGAACAGGTCCTAAGTCACGTGCAACACTGATAAACGTCCCACACCCTTAGTTAATTCGAGCAAATTAATGTCCAAATTAATGTTAATCGTTCGTTGCAGTCGGATACGAGAGGCTAGTCAAAAACCACTTATCAATTAATGTTAAGTTAATTTTAAGCGGCAGATTTTTTACTTGGTGGAAGTCCAAGGTCGAACTCAGGGAGGCATCTGTCTCCTTAGGTAGATTTTAGCAAAGATCAAGTGTGTGATTATCGAGGAGTAATTTTTTTCCTTTTTTTTATTTTCAATGCAGACACATGCAACCAGCAGGCCAATATAAAGTTCAATTCAATTAGGATATCAAATGAAGTCCAAAAATTCTACAAATCGGCCAGATGATTAATTATAATGAAAATGATCTACACTATTTTTTTTGGATTTTTAGACACTAAATGAATTTACTGTGAATTAATTATGCAGACAGGGTGATTTTCACAATTTAATTTTTAATAAATAAAAATCACAATTTTTTCAAGAAATAAAATTATCCTAGATAGTACTAATGATAAGGAATCCAGGAAAATTGACAGATCTTAATTTCAATGTGAAATGAATTTATTAAAATTAAAATAAGAAAATCACTCAACAATTTATTTAGGCCTCGATATGTGTGCAAATGACATGAAATTTTTATGGCATGTTAAGAATATTGTCCTTAAGCTACTGTGAATTTTTGAGGATTTTTGGAACCACAAAGAATTAACTATAAATTAAAAGGTGTCACTGGGCAAAGTATTCCAAAAATCTACCAATTAATTCATTAAAAATTCCACTGAGATTACCAAAATGTGACACGTGGCTCAATAAACAGAGGACAAGTTTCTCAACATAATGCAATTTTTAGAATTAAAAATGATGTAAAATGCAACCTAGGGATGCGTGCAAACACAGGGGTGTAAATGCAATACAAGAAAATAAAAATACATAAAGCAAATATGCTGACAGGGACTGAAATGCAATTACCTATTATGCGGGGGACTCAAGTGCAATTTCTCCAACATGCACGTGCTCCTCATGTGGGCTCAGCTTCACAGGGACCTTTTTGCAATATCTGAAAGCTCCAGGGGCCTCTATGTAAATTTCCCAGGCCGCACATGCTCCTCACGTGGGCGGCCTAGGTTCGGATGGCTGCGGAGGCTCGGGGCTAGGCTCGGTCGCTTCTGGAGGTCTGGAGTGAGGCTCGGACGACCCGAGCCTAGGCTCGGAGAAGAGGCTCGGGCCGAAGCTACGTGGCAAGCTGTGGACCTTCGGATCGAGCTTGATCCGATGGATGGCGGTGAAGACGCGTGGCATGACCTCAGGCAGTTAGATCTAGGTGGATCCAAGGGCTCCCGGGCTCGATGGAAACGGCGACGTGGCTGAAGATCAACAGCTGGATCAGATGAGAGATCTCAACGGCTGCGAACTGCTGCAGAGGGGGGACGCGTGGCGCACTAAGCGCCGTTGGATCTAAGTGAATCCAACGACTCCTGTGAAGCCCGGTGAAGAGGCGACGTGGCTCGCTGAGGGCCGTTCGATCGACGTGATCGAACGGCAGCTGTGTGTCTGCTCCGATGATCCTCCGCCGCCTGCGGAGGAGATGGCGGGGCTCCGGCGAAGATGCCTTAGCTCCGCCCGTCCTTCCTCGTGTCGCTGACGCTCTCCGACTTGTCAGAGATATCCCAGAAGACGCGTGGCGATGCGGCGAAGCTCTTGGTGGTCTCAGGAGCGACGGAGGGTGGTCTGAAGGCGATGGGGATGAAGCTCCGAGTCGGCTCCGGCGAACTTCCGTTCAATGAGCAGAGGGGCACCTGCAGGTGTTAGAGATAGAGACAGAGCTCGTGTGTGCGCTCGTGGAGAAGTGAAGGTGATCGGAGAGGCCTAAGGGGTACTGAGGGCGTCTGAAGAAGGAGCTTCGGCCAAATGGCGGAGCTGGAGATCGGGGTGCTGTGAGGTGCGTCGTCGGAGGTCGTGAAAGGTACCGCGAAGATGGGAGCTTCGACGCGAAGCTCGGCGGAATGAAATGGAGGCGTGGAAGTGACCGGAGGCGGAGAATAAAAAGCTAGAAATTCAAAGAAGAAATGAGGAGGAGATCGGAGAAGAATGGAAGAGTCACCTGGGGTTTGGAACTCCTTCTTGGGTTCCAGGTCGTCGCTCGAGGGGCCGGTGATGTCCCGAGCTCGTGCAGCGTCGCGGAGGGCAGCTGCGACACGACGGAGATGCCGTGGATCTCGCCGGAGAAGAAACCCTTCTTCGCTCAACGATTCGTCAAATCGCTGTCACCAATTGGAAGATCGGAGCTCAGGGAAGCTCTCTGGAATGGCGGATAGATGCGACGATGGCTGGTGGTGGAGTATTTATAGGAAGAAGGTCTCGGCAGGTCTGGTGATGGGGCGAAGTTCATGGAGGTCGTGGGACGTCTATGGAGGAGGTGGTGGCAAGTGGGGTAGCTGGCGAGGATGAGTTACGAGTGGGGAAGGTCGTGGGAGAGCAGGCGGACGGCGAAGGTGGCTGACGTACGGCCGAAAATAGAAAGGGGGCGCCCCTCCCGCAAGGCGGAGAACGTGGGAGAGAGGGGTGCCAGAGGTAGGAGACGAGGCCCTGGCCGTTGGATCTTGTGATCCAACGGCCTAGATCAAAGCGTGAAGGGATGTATAGGATTAGATCAAGGCGAGGTGATAAGAGGCCGTGATGGCGCCATGTGGAGTGAGCTGGGCGAAGCGCGAGTGAGCGGCTGAGATCAAGTCAAGGCGACGCGATCTGAGGGTGCTGAAGCTGCCACGTATCGTGGAGAGGCAGCGGCGCGAACGAACGGTTTGGATGAGGAGTTGAGGTTAATTGAGCGGTTAGGATCCGAGAGCGGATTGAGCGGCTTGGATGAGAAGATCGCGGGCGTGATCAAGCGGTGTATACGCCGCCACATGGCGAGCTCTGGTGAGGGCGCTAACATGCGGCGTAGATTAAGGGCGAGAGATGATCGGACGACAGGGAATTGAGGTGCACGTGGAAGCAGCTAAGCCGTTGGATCTAGAGGGTAATCCAACGGCTGTGGCTGCGGGCGGATGAGGCAAGGGCAGCGGGCCACGTGGTGCAACCAAAGGGTGCCACGTGGCCTGCTGTGAATGGCTGGAAGAAAATATATGTGTAGATAGAAGAGGGGGCCGAATTTGAAAAAACTCAAAACATGAAAGTTGTAGATCTCGATGAGATCTACAAGTTTCATGTTGACCAAAGATGGAGATGAGGTCAAGTATGATACAAAAAATACAAAGATACAATTTATACATATATGTAGTATACAAAGTGGCCCAAAAACCCAACTTTCTCATACGAGCTCCGAATTGGATGAAATTAATCTCATTTTAAAGGTCTTTTAATGCGGAGTATTCTAAGAGTAAGTAGACCTATTTCGGAGTTTGTATGAGGAATTTATGTGCATTTTAGTGTACAGGGGTTATAGGGCTTTATTGACTAATTTACAAGGGGAATTTTTGGCTTTCTTCCCTATATTATTAACTAAGGAGTACATATTATAGGGAATAGGTTATTTTAGTGAGTGGGTATTTTACAAGGGATTTTGGCTTCTTATTTGAATGCAAATGGACTGCTAAAATGAATGTATTATGTGTGTATGCATGAATGTTATTTATGCATTATAAAGGGAAATATGCCTCTATTTACTCGGGAACAAGGCTCTATTTTTGACTTTTGAAGTGATGAATCACATATTCATCAACCCCCTATACTTAAACCTTGCTCGTCCCCGAGCAACTAAATGAAATGCAAGAGTGAAATGATTTTGGGTTCCATACAAGGTCATGAACAAAAGTTAAAAATGGAGCTCGACTCGACCTTTGGATTAGTTGTGTGGCGGAACCTTATTGGGACCTGAACTTAAGACCTAACAGACTTCAAGTTCCACAAGTCTTCTATTCAAGATGCCTCAACAGTCAGGTCAGAACAAATCCTCAGACGCAAATTTCTGATGACTATGATTCTTACTTGTACTGTGTAAGTGAAATGTAACTCTCCACATCAGAAATGGCTCAGAACCAGCCTCCTCTAACAAGGTAACTCAATAACCCGGTCCAGTAACTCTTTCCTCGAGGAGCGGGGTATTCCCTTCTAAGTTCAAGTGCGACCAACTCAAGAGGAGGGGGTAGAGAAAAGAATGGACGGTGGCCAGTGTAGCCACCTATCCCGGGATGCCTGACCAGTGTAGCCAAGTCATCCAGCTGCATTTTCTTTGCTAATATACATACTCCGACAGGTATTATTTTTTTCACTTGGACCTGTCTGATTTTTTTGGAGTTTTTTTGCATTTTTTTCTTTTTTTTCCTTTTTTTGGAACTATATACAAGGTGCAGCATGTACATCGGGAGTTTTTCCTCTTGAGCCAGTAGACTATCCCTCTTTTGAAGCATTATTGCAACCCACAGCATCCTGTCCTTAGATGTCAACACCACCAGACTAGGTTGAGATGCACTACCCTCCCTAGAGGAGGACGGATGTTTCCACCTGTGCGCTACTCCAAGCTAAAGGATTCTACCTCCTCCCACCTCATCAATGAAGAGCTACGTGCATTGTGCTTGTCCAAGTTAGGTCACTGTCTATAAAAATCCTGCGTATGCACGAGATATTCTACTTAGACTAATCAAGATGACATGTGAACATAGACTTGCGGACTCAAAGAATTAAGTCACTTGACCTGAGAAATCTTAACTCCAGCTCCTATAAGGTTCCTCTGAAATTAGGTGGATTAAGGTCAAATCAAGTCCATCCTCAATATCTACTCATAACTTGGTTCAGAACCCACTAGCTTTTCACTTTGCATATGCAAAGTATGCAGATGAGATGAGATGTCATGCTATGAAGATGAATGAAAATGCAAGACTCTTTTTCTTTTCTTGGATGCAGAGATGATATGCACGAGTAAATAAGAAGCCTCTTTTCATTTTCATTCATTTTTTTTCTGGTATATCTCCTATTTTACAACAAAAGTACAAGAGTTGTGTAAGTATTATACAAGTGTTATAAAATATACAAGTATACATTTTTTATTTTTTTTTATTTTTTTTCAATCTTTACCCACCCGTAATTATTGCAAAATATATACAAAAATACGCGAAAGTACGAGCTATGGGTAAAGTATATATGTAATATATACACGCCCCCTATACTTAGCATGTGCTATGTCCTCAGAGCACGGAAGCGACTAAAAAGACATAGCTCGGGCTAAGCGTAGGAGAGCTAAAATTACAAAAGTATAGAACTCATCCCGCCCCCCCTATACTTAGGCTCTGGTAGCCTAAGTGTAGAAGAAGATCAAAAAGTGAGGCGGGTGAGGTCAAGGAGAGAAGTGGATGAGTATACAATGCGGGCATCGGTCCCCCCTATACTTAGGCTCTGGTCAGCCTGAGTATAGGACGGAAGTGAGTATGAGGACCTATGTGATCTGGAGAATGTACAAAGAACCGACTCAAGTGACTCCTCCCCCCTATACTTAGGATATGGTCATCCTAAGTATAGTCCAAGATAGTGATATACTGAGACGGGGATGAGTTACTAGAGTCGCGGGAGAAAGGATAGGATGTACAAGAATGATGATATATACAAATGAGTCGGTCTGAATCTTTCGAGATGCTGCGGATGGCTGGAGTTCACTGCTGCAAGGTCTCATACGCGGCTCGAGGTGTATCTGCTGTATCTGTCTCACGCATGAATACAATCTCCTCAACATGGACTAACTGCCCATTGGATTCGACGAAGTGCTTCAACAACTGTCCATTCACTAGGAATGTCGGTGCGTCATCTGCGAGATCCGAGATCTCGACACATCCACTATCATGCACCGTACGGACGACAAATGGGCCTGTCCACTTAGACTTCAACTTGCCTTGGAAAATCTTCAGCCTAGCATTGAACAACCATACCTTCTGTCCAGGAACAAAGGTCTTTCGTCTGATATATCTATCATGCCAACGCTTCACCTTGTCCTTGTACACCAAACTGTTGTCGTATGCGCGGTTTCTGACTTCCACAAGCTCATTCAGATCCATGTCTCTCTG
Source organism: Ottelia alismoides (assembly GCA_037367405.1). Taxonomy (NCBI): domain Eukaryota; kingdom Viridiplantae; phylum Streptophyta; class Magnoliopsida; order Alismatales; family Hydrocharitaceae; genus Ottelia; species Ottelia alismoides. The sequence continues at coordinate 650,255 of JAZKJV010006821.1, read as the reverse complement.
CTTCTGTCCCAGGTGTGTGTTCCAGTTGACCTTCTTGATTGCCCATTCTGATTTGCGCACTAACTCTGCGGGCAAGTAGCACGTCTTTCCAATACCATTCGGAATGGGGAGGTGCCTAACGGTGTCTTGTAAGCCGTCCTATACGCCCAGAGGACTTGATCCAAGATCTGAGACCAGTCCTTCCTGTCCGGGCGGACAAGCTTTTGCAATATGGTTTTCACCTCCCTATTTGACACCTCAGCCATACCATTGGTTTGTGGGTGGTAAGGACTCGCGACACGGTGTTCAATGTCGTAGTCCTTCAGGAGTTTCTTCACCTCCCGATTCACAAAGTGGCTACCCCCGTCTGATATCATCATTTTGGGGATCCCGAACCTAGAGATTATGTGCTCTCTGATGAATTTGCAGACAGTCCTGCTGTCTGCGGCTCGGGTCGGGATAGCCTCCACCCATCTGGACAGATAGTCCACCGCAAGAAGGATATATTCGAACCCGTGGCTGACAGGGAATGGGCCCATGAAATCGATGCCCCAGGCATCGAAGACATCACAAATGATGACCGGCTGCATTGGCATCTCATCCTTGGAACCAACGGTTCCTCCCATTCTCTGGCAAACTGGGCACGACTTCGCGAAGGCGGTGGCATCGTGAAACAGAGTCGGCCAGTAGAAGCCACACTGAAGTACCTTCCATGCGGTCCTCTTCCCGGAGTGGTGTCCTCCTGCCTCCAAGCTGTGGCATAAAGAAAGGACACTCTGGTATTCCTCCTGAGGAATACACCGTCTCCAGACACAATCCGGTCCTTCAAAGAAAAGGATCGGATCCTCCCAATGGTAGTGTCTAGCGTCCGACTTTAGTCGGTCGATTTGGCTCTTGGGCCAATCTTCGGGAACTTTCTTGGAGACAAGATAATTCACGATATTGGCGTACCATGGGAGTGAGTCGATAACAAAAATCGACTCGTCAGGGAAGGAGTCTCGAATTGGTGAAACCTCGGAAGTATTAAGATCTTCGAGACGAGACAGATGATCGGCCACTACATTCTTCTTTCCAGGTTTATCATGGATGTCCAAATCAAACTCCTGGATAAGTAAAATCCATCGAAGAAGACGCGCCTTCGCGTCCTTCTTCGCCATCAAATACCGTAGTGTCGTGTGGTCAATAAACAAAGTTACCTTGGATCCGATTAGGTGAGATCTGAATTTGTCCAAGGCAAACACTACTGCAAGCATTTCTTTTTCCGTAACTGTATAGTTACGCTGAGCAATATCAAGCACTTTGCTTGCGTAGTGAATTGCAAACGGGACGCCATCTCTTCTTTGTCCCAACACAGCCCCAACAGCATAATCAGAGGCGTCCGTCATGATCTCAAAGGGTAGAGACCAATCTGGGGCTTGTAGGATGGGTGCGTCCATGATCATTCCTTGTAAAAGCTTGAAGGCCTCAAGACATTTGTGATCTACAACAAACTCCATGTCTTTGCCTAAAAGCTCAGTTAGCGGTCGGGCAATCTTAGAAAAATCCTTAATAAATCTCCGATAAAATCCAACATGCCCGAGGAACGCAACTGCTTTACGTTGGTTGGTGGCTGGAGTCGTCTGATCACGTCCACCTTGGCAGGGTCAACCTCCATTCCTCTCTTGGAGATGACATGCCCCAACACTATGCCCTCCGTCACCATGAAGTGACTTTTCTCCCAGGAGAGCACCAGATTAACCTCACAACATCTTTTGAGGACTCGGTCCAGATTCCTAAGACAGGAATCGAAAGAATCGCCGTGGACCGAGAAGTCATCCATGAAGACTTCCAGGAATTCACCGACCATTTCGGTGAATACAACAATCATGCACCTTTGAAAAGTACCTGGAGCATTGCATAGCCCAAAAGGCATGCTCCTGAAAGCATAGGTACCAAAGGGGCATGTAAACGTGGTTTTTTCCTGGTCTCTGGAGCTATGGCTACTTGATTGTAGCCCGAGAACCCATCTAGGAAGCAGAAGAACTCTTTCCCTGCTAGTCTCTCTAGGATCTGATCAATGAACGGTAGGGGGAAATGATCCTTCTTCGTCGCGGCATTCAGGCGTCTGTAATCCACACAGACACGCCACGACGTGGGTACACTCGTCACGATCTCCTCTCCGTCCTCGTTGATGGTCGTCTGAATTCCCGACTACTTCGGGACAACATGGATTGGGGCCACCCACTTAGAGTCGGAGATTGGGTAAATGAAACCCGCGTCGCACCATTTTTCTATCTCCTTCTTCACGACCTCTCGTAAATTTGGATTCAACCGGTGTTGGAATTCACGAGAGGGTTTGGCTTCATTTTCCAAGTAAATATGGTGCGAACACAGAGCGGGATTTATCCCGTGGAGATCAGAAATGCTCCAGCCTATCGCCTTGCGGTTCTTCTCCAGGATCTCTAGCAAGCGAGATTCCTGCTCCTCGGTCAATTGCGAACTGATGATGACCGGAAATTTCTTGTCTTTGCCCGCAAGGAAGGCATACTTTAAAGTTGTGGGTAAGGGTTTGAGCTCAGGAATAGTGTGATCGTCTAAGAAATCTGGCTCAATCTGATCTGGCTCAGTGTTGGAAGTGTCTGGATCGTCTTCTGTGATAGATGCCACCAAGTTCGGCTCTGGAGTCAGATCGTCAAAGGTCTCCATACAATCGGCAAACGCCTCGTCCGACTCGTCATCCTCATCTTCCGATTGTCCTAGAGATGTAAGGACAGACAGGCCCAACTGGGCCTCTACGTCATCGAAGATGTAGGGCGATGCAGGCTCAGAGATGTACTCGTTCTTGAGGATCTCGCAGACTGACTCATGCACTGGCTCATCTTCGAAGGAGATGGACACATCGGTGCTGGTTGGGTTCTGTCTCCATGGCCCAACTAAGTCTACATGCTCGCAGTCTGTTCCGGTAGAAGAGTACTCGGTGCTGGATTCTGAATCCGGTCTCTGCCATCTTGTCTGCTTCATTTCAAGTTCCTCATCTCCGCCTGGAGTTTGGAACTGAATCTTCCCATTCTTATAGTCAAATAAGGCCCCTGCTGTTCTGAGGAAGGGCCTACCTAGAATGATCTGGGAATCTCTCCAATTACGAGGGGTTTCCATATCCAGGACAGTGAAGTCCACCATGTATTCTTGCCCCTCGACTTTGATCACAATGTTCCTTAATTCTCCTTGGGACCTCTTGGTTGATTTGTCAGCAAACTGTAGAAGAGCTCTCGATTTCCTAAGAGGTCCGAGATTAAGCCGCTCATAGAGGGCTGTAGGCATCAGATTGATTGAGGAACCATTGTCTAGGAGAGTGCGTGCAAACGTGATGTCATCAACATGACTCACTACATAATGTGCACCCATGTCTCTTCGTTTCCGAGGAAACGAGTTCTTTATTGCACAAGTCGTGACTACTGATAAAACGTGTTTTTCAACACGGCTTTTGGTCTTCCTGCTAACCCTAGTTGGTGTGCATCTCACCTTAAGGTATTTTTGGAACGCAGGGGTCATTTCCACGAACTTGTCAAATGGGATTGTGACCTTGATGTGTTTATTGCAGAATTCAGCCATCTCAGGGTCATCTTTTTGGATTTTTTTGTTTTTCTTCTTTCCACCCTTGAGAGCTCGGGGGAAAGGGATTATTGACTCCAACTCAGGTTCGGAAACGGAAATTTTCTCATTAACTTCGGGAACTGAGTTCTTTACATGACTCTGACTCTGAAACGAACTAGGACTCTGACTCTGACTGAAAAGAAAATGCTGAGACGAAACCGGTGACGCTTCTTCCGCGACTGCTGGACGATCCTCCTCAGATGGAGGTGCGGGCTCTTCATCGGTTCGTCTGACTCCATGAAAATGCGAGAATGCTACTTCGAGGACTCAGATGTCCTCTTCTTCTGCCGGCAATGATGGTGGTGATGCTCCTCCTCTTCTTCCTCTGAGTTCTCCTCAGATAGAGTGTCGGAGGCTCCTTCCTTCTGCGCCCGTACCCGATCAGGTATGGTCACGGTCCTTCCGCTCCTGAGGGACATATGATTTACATTATCGTACGAAAGGATCTCATGTTCAGATAAATAATTATCTGAATAGTATACCTGATCTCGAGGTCGGTTCTGGCCCTGGTGTAAGCTGTTCGGGTTGGCCTGAACCTGTGCGGGAATTGGGGTCTTTAGCGCCATCTGTTGGTCCTGGGCACGAGAGACCTGATTGATGTCGGTTCTCATGTCCAGGTAGTCATTCTGTATCTGCTGGACCCTATCAGACAGGGTCTGGATCGCCAAGGTGAGAGACTCCAATTCGGTGGGCTGGGCTTGCTGCTGTGTAGATGTGGTTCTGTATTGGCCTTGCTGGCCATTTCGATATTGCTGCTGCTGATGGGACGATGTCGGCCCCTGCTGATAGGTGCGCTGCTGCTGCTGGTGCCCCTGTTCTGGCCTGGACTGAAAGCGCGGTATGGGAACGGGCCTGGTTTCTTGGTAGACTGGGGATGGGCGGTGTGGCTGATCCTTCCCCATTTCGATCTGCCTGACCATCGGGTCACGGCTATACCAAAGCCCGTTGATCTCGTACACAGGCGGAGGCTCCTCGTATCCCGTCTCCACTTGTGGGGGTGCATGCTGATTCTGCTGGGTGTAAGTCTGGTCCCAGCTACTCTGAGACCCCGGTGCCTGTTCCTGTACAAGATGGACTCAATGTACAAGTACAGGTGGTGCAGAAGGGGTAGGTAGCTTGATCTTCGCTACCTTCTCAGAGAGTTCCTCCACTTGCTTTGGTAGGCTCGAAAGAGACTCCATCTCCGCGACTCTCTTGTGGATCTGCTCGACCATAGTAAGCTTGTCGGCAATCATCCCCATGCTGGGAATGAGGTCCTCAGTCAGATCTGCTACAGTCCTTCGAGTTGTCTCATGGGATAGGATTGAGGGAGACAACTGATAGGCCCTTGTGGCCTGTGACCTGCCGGTTTCTGCCATCTGCTCCAGGATCTTCCATACGGCGTGCTCGTTCTTGTTCAGATAGCTTCCTCCACAGGCGGCACTGACTAACCCCTGCATCTCCGGGGTTAGACCACAGAACAAGGTCTGGACTAAGATCGCCTTCGAAATGCCGTGGCATGGGCATTTCTGTACTAAATCATTGAACCTGTCCCAAGCTTCATGGAAAGGTTCACTGGGTCCTTGAGCGAAGCTGGCGATCTTCATTCTCATCTGGTTAGTCCTACTGAGAGGGTAGAACTTTTTCAAGAAAAGGTCCTTGAACTGCATCCAGGTAGTACATACCACCCCTAAGTTCTTTAGCCAATGAGCAGCCTTATCTCCTAAGGCAAAAGGGGTGGCCTTCAGTCGGATATAATCTTGGCCAACATTGGGATGACTAAGATTATTGCACACCAGCTCGAAGTCACGGAGGAAAGTGTATGGTTCTTCATTGAGGTTTCCGTTGAACTTCGGAAGCAGACTAAGGAAGTGGGGCTTCAGCTCGAATGCCTTGGCGGGAACTGCGGGTGCTAACCAGTTCTGAATCTCGTTCTCCGTCGGGTTGTAGGTATCGACCATTGGTCGGTCGATTCCTCCAGCTACTATGATTTGTCCCATTCGCGCCGTGAGATCTGCATTCTTCTGTTCTGCTTCAGCAAGGCGAGCAAGAATCTGTCATATCTGGTCCTCATCCGGTGGCATCCTTGGCGGCATCTTGTCCTCTAATTCTGGGGATTGGGAAATAAGATCTGTGTTAGAGGGCAAATTAAGGAAGGGATTACCGAGGCAATGGTCTTCCTCAGTAATCTCGGAGGAGACGAAAGGGTTGGTTTGAGAGTAACCACCCTGAGCATGAGGGAACCAGGACTCAAGAGGGTCATGAGTCCTGGGTGGTCCAAGGTGCGCTTGGACCGATGAAGATGAGTTACTTGGGGGACTCATAGAGAGATTGGTGAATAATGCGTCGAGATCTCCCCAGTCACTCATCTTGATGAAGCGAGAAGAAGATAGGATTTTACTCCTACCTGAAGCAAGCAAAAATCAATCCAAGACCCTGGGTTCACACTCAACACAGTGAAGGACTCGAAATCGAGTCCAATTAATCTTGTAGTTTTTAAGTGTGATTTTCAAGCAAAATAAGCAAGGATTACGCGGCCTATAGGGAAGTCGGCTCAGAGCCGGATGCGTCTTCCCTGTTTAACCTGTCGCCTAAGATACCGCCGCTCCTTCCTTTCTTCGCTCCTATCCCAAGCCGATGGATTCAATGACCACGCCCCTATCTACCTGCAAGCAGGCGGAGGCTGACAAGGCCGGATTTTCACCTCGGGGGGTTACTGGCAGCTTGTCGCAAAGTACCGCAATTTCGCCCCTATCTACCTGAGACAGGAAGAGGCTACTTGGTACTAGTCAAAGAATTTGAAATTATTCGACTTGTGATATTTGTTAGGATCAGTTAGAACGTGATATGGAAGGAGGGGATTTGGGCTCTGCCTTAAGGTGTTCACACACACTCAAGTACCCTCACTCAGCCTGAAAACAAGGTCGGGGATTAATCTCCCGCAAACAATTTTCAAATTTTATTCCCTTTTTTTTTTGGTCAATACTGTTTAGCAGTCCCGATTTTAAGTTAGGTTCTCACTGTATTAATCCAACCACACAGCACGCCTATCGAACAGTCCCAATTTCCGTTTAATTTAAATGTGAAAATCAGAGGGGGGGAAATCGAGAAAAGCCGATGCACGAGAAACTATGATGCGTATGCTGAGTAGAGAATACTTACAGTGATCCCTTTGCTTTTTTTTATGCAGGATGCAGAACATAATTGAAAACTTTTTAATCTAAATGCAAATGCAAGCGATGAAAGCCGCTCCTAGACAAGCAGTTCTATTAGCATGAAGAACAGTTTAATTTGGCTAAGTACTGCGATCTAGGTGCGTCTTTTAAGTGTATTGTGTGGTCCTAATAATTTACGAGCACAAGCAAGTCCTAGATTGGCTCGGGGAGCCGCTAGTGCAAGCTAAGTTACAATTCACCCACACAGCACACAGGGACACTGTTCCACTATCTTTATAGACGCGAGATCCCAAACGGGAACCGTTGGAAATGATGCGAAAAAAAGAAAATAAATAAAAATTACAAAGCCTCTCTTTCACTCAATAAAGTTAAAATGCTAGATCCTCGAAGCGTCGTCGACTCCTCGCGTTCCTCGCACAAAAACAAATTGAGGTTAGAGAGTGACACAAAAATTAAAATAATGCAAAGAAATAAAGGATAGAAAAGAAAAATAATTACAAGAAAACCGGGGGTCAGACTACCCGGGGATAAAAAATCAATCACTCAAAAATTCACTAAAATTTAACCTAAGACGTGCCTCCCCGGCAACGGCGTCATTTTGATAAGCGTCCCGCACCCTTAGTTAATTCGAGCAAATTAATGTCCAAATTAATGTTAATCGTTCGTTGCAGTCGGATACGAGAGGCTAGTCAAAAAACACTTATCAATTAATGTTAAGTTAATTTTAAGCGGCAGATTTTTTTACTTGGTGGAAGTCCAAGGTCAAACTCAGGGAGGCATCTGTCTCCTTAGGTAGATTTTAGCAAAGATCAAGTGTGTGATTATCGAGGAGTAATTTTTTTTGTTCCTTTTTTTTATTTTCAATGCAAACACATGCAACCAGCAGGCCAATATAAAGTTCAATTCAATTAGGATATCAAATGAAGTCCAAAAATTCTACAAATCGGCCAGATGATTAATTATGATGAAAATGATCTACACTAATTTTTTTGGGTTTTTTAGACACTAAATGAATTTACTGTGAATTAATTATGCAGACAGGGTGATTTTCACAATTTAATTTTTAATAAATAATAAATCACAATTTTTTCAAGAAATAAAATTATCCTCGATAGTACTAATGATAAGGAATCCAGGAAAATTGACAAATCTTAATTTCAATGTGAAATGAATTTATTAAATTAAAATAAGAAAATCACTCAACAATTTATTTAGGCCTCGATATGTGTGCAAATGGCATGAAATTTTTATGGCATGTTAAGAATACTGTCCTTAAGCTACTGTGAATTTTTGAGGATTTTTGGAACCGCAGAGAATTAACTATAAATTAAAAGGTGTCACTGGGCAAAGTATTCCAAAAATCTACCAATTAATTCATTAAAAATTCCACTGAGATTACCAAAATGTGACACGTGGCTCAATAGACAGAGGACAAGTTTCTCAACATAATGCAATTTTTAGAATTAAAAAATGATGTAAAAAGCAACCTAGGGATGCGTGCAAACACAGGGGTGTAAATGCAATACAGGAAAATAAAAATACATAAAGCAAATATGCTGACAGGGACTGAAATGCAATTACTTATTATGCGGGGGACTCAAGTGCAATTTCTCCAACAGGCACGTGCTCCTCACGTGGGCTCAGCTTTACAGGGACCTTTTTGCAATATCTAAAAGCTCCAGGGGCCTCTATGTAAATTTCCCAGGCCGCACGTGCTCCTCACGTGGGCGGCCTAGGTTCGGATGGCTGCGGAGGCTCGGGGCTAGGCTCGGTCGCTTCTGGAGGTCTGGAGTGAGGCTCGGACGACCCGAGCCTAGGCTCGGAGAAGAGGCTCGGGCCGAAGCTACGTGGCAAGCTGTGGACCTTCGGATCGAGCTTGATCCGATGGATGGCGGTGAAGACGCGTGGCGTGACCTCAGGCCGTTAGATCTAGGTGGATCCAACGGCTCCTGGGCTCGATGGAACCGGCGACGTGGCTGAAGATCAACCGCTGGATCAGATGAGAGATCTCAACGGCTGAGAACTGCTGCAGGGGGGGACGCGTGGCGCACTAGGCGCCGTTGGATCTAAGTGAATCCAACGACTCCTGTGAAGCCCGGTGAAGAGGCGACATGGCTCGTTGAGGGCCGTTCGATCGACGTGATCGAACGGCAGCTGTGCGTCTGCTCCGATGATCCTCCGCCGCCTGCGGAGTAGATGGCGGGGCTCCGGCGAAGATGCCTTAGCTCCGCCCGTCCTTCCTCGTGTCGCTGACGCTCTCCGACTTGTCGGAGATATCCCAGAAGACGCGTGGCGATGCGGCGAAGCTCTTGGTGGTCTCAGGAGCGACGGAGGGTGGTCTGAAGGCGATGGGGATGAAGCTCCGAGTCGGCTCCGGCGAACTTCCGTTCAATGAGCAGAGGGGCATCTGCAGGTGTTAGAGATAGAGCCGGAGCTCGTGTGTGCGCTCGTGGAGAAGTGAAGGTGATCGGAGAGGCCTAAGGGGTACTGAGGGCGTCTAGCGAAGGAGCTTCGGCCAAATGGCGGAGCTGGAGATCGGGGTGCTGTGAGGTGCGTCGTCGGAGGTCGTGAAAGGTACCGTGAAGATGGGAGCTTCGATGCGAAGCTCGGCGGAATGAAATGGAGGCATGGAAGTGACCGGAGGCGGAGAATAAAAAGCTAGAAATTCAAAGAAGAAATGAGGAGGAGATCGGAGAAGAATGGAAGAGTCACCTGGGGTTTGGAACTCCTTCTTGGGTTCCAGGTCGTCGCTCGAGGGGCCGGTGATGTCCCGAGCTCATGCAGCGTCGCGGAGGACAGCTGTGACACGGCCGAGATGCTGTGGATCTCGCCGGAGAAGAAACCCTTCTTCGCTCAACAATTCGTCAAATCGTTTTCACCAATTGGAAGATCGGATCTCAGGGAAGCTCTCTAGAATGGCGGATAGATGCGACGATGGCCGGTGGTGGAGTATTTATAGGAAGAAGGTCTCGGCAGGTCTGGTGATGGGGCGAAGTTCATGGAGGTTGTGGGACGTCTATGGAGGAGGTGGTGGCAAGTGGGGTATCTGGCGAGGATGAGTTACGAGTGGGGAAGGTCGTGGGAGAGTTGGTGGATGGCGAAGGTGGCTGACGTGCGGCCGAAAATAGAAAGGGGGCGCCCCTTCCGCAAGGCAGAGAACGTGGGAGAGAGGGGTGCCAGAGGTAGGAGACGAGGCCTTGGCCGTTGGATCTTGTGATCCAACGGCCTAGATCAAAGCGCGAAGGGACGTATAGGATTAGATCAAGGCGAGGTGATAAGAGGCCGTGATGGCGCCACGTGGAGTGAGCTGGGCGAAGCGCGGGCGAGCGGCTGAGATCAAGTCAAGGCGATGCGATCTGAGGGTGCTGAAGCTGCCACGTGTCGTGGAGAGGCAGCGGCGCGAACGAACGGTTTGGATGAGGAGTTGAGGTTAATCGAGCGGTTAGGATCCGAGAGTGGATTGAGCGGCTTGGATGAGAAGATCGCGGGCGTGATCAAGCGGTGTACACGCCGCCACGTGGCGAGCTCTGGTGAGGGCGCTAACATGCGGCGTAGATTAAGGGCGAGAGATGATCGGACGGCAGGGAATTGAGGTGCACGTGGAAGCAGCTAAGCCGTTGGATCTAGAGGGTAATCCAATGGTTGTGGCTGCGGGCGGATGAGGCAAGGGCAGCGGGCCACGTGGCGCAACCAGAGGGCGCCACGTGGCCTGCTGTGAATGGCTGGAAGAAAATATATGTGTAGATAGAAGAGGGGGCCGAATTTGGAAAAACTCAAAACATGAAAGTTGTAGATCTTGATGAGATATACAAGTTTCATGTTGACAAAGACGGAGATGAGGTCAAGTGTGATACAAAAATACAAAGATACAATTTATACATATATGTAGTATACAAAGTGGCCCAAAAACCCAACTTTCTCATACGAGCTCCAAATTGGATGAAATTAGTCTCATTTTAAAGGTCTTTTAATGCGGAGTATTCTAAGAGTAAGTAGACCTATTTCGGAGTTTGTATGAGGAATTTATGTGCATTTTAGTGTACAGGGGTTCTAGGGCTTTATTGACTAATTTACAAGGGGAATTTTTGGCTTTCTTCCCTATATTATTAACTAAGGAGTACATATTATAGGGAAGAGGTTATTTTAGTGAGTGGGTATTTTACAAGGGATTTTGGCTTCTTATTTGAATGCAAATGGACTGCTAAAATGAATGTATTATGTGTGTATGCATGAATGCTATTTATGCATTATAAAGGGAAATATGCCTCTATTTACTCGGGAACAAGGCTCTATTTTTGACTTTTGAAGTGATGAATCACAGATTCATCAAACACCATGCGCGCCTGGGGTATTTTGCGCTCGTACCCTTGCGGGTTTAAATAATTACAAATATGCCCCCGCGCGTGTGGTTTATTTACAGGGAAGGACTCTTTCTTTGTTTTTATTATATTTTAGTCCCTCCCAGGGACCTGTTTGTAGTTATATTTTTATGTTTTATTGCACTTATGCCCCTGGCTTCTTGCATGCCTATCTTGAGCCTCGTAACTCCGATTGAGATGATTTCAATGGCATTTTGAAGCTCTCTTTATTATCTTCATTATGGCATGCTTTAATTTCACAGTAGACACTATGAAATTGGAAGAAGTATGTTATTGATTAAGTGCCTTGATTCTCATGCCTATTTTTACATAAATAAAGATTGCTTCTTATTTCAACCTTGATTGGACGTGTATTTCAATGGCTCATTTACTTATGGTCTCGGGCATATTTCCATGCATTTCATGGCATTTACTTGCATAATGAAAAAAAATTAAAAAAATGCATGTTTATTTATTTAATGCATTGTTGTGTGTCTCCTCGCATGATTTGACCTATATGTGCTTCAATTCTACACTTATTTAGATAGAGACTAAAATCCGAATAATACGAGAGAGGCTCGTGTCCTTGAGTTTGACCTTGGTATCTTACCAAGTAAAAAAAAATATACGACCATCTCATTTTGATTGATATATATTTAAATGAGATGGTCTTTGATGAGCCCGAATTGGCCCGACTGCGATGACATTATCAAGTGCGAATTCAGCACTATTAAAGGGCCGATTGCTGGCTTATCAGAGTCGTCCTGCGAGGTCTCGTCCAGGTCAAAACCAAAAGGAACGAAATCATCTGTGGAAGTATCTGAAGTCTGTTCGTCCTCAAGAGTTTCACCTGAATCATTTCCATCAAGAGGCCTGAATCTATCAAAATAATGGCCAGCATCATAACCGACCTCAATCATCTTTACTTTTGAGTGAACAGGAACAGACTTATCAGTAGAAGTAGTCAAACCAGGTTCGTCCTGTCTAGTCTTGGTATCTGCCCTCCGCTCAATGGTATCAACCACGTAAATCCCGCAGATCTAATCAACACATCACCACACACCAGAAGGAGGAAATTCGAGGTCCATGCTTTCCGAGTCTTCCCCCGTTCGGAGGATTTCTCAGGTCTCATCAGCGGTCAATAAGCAAACTGCTCTAATATCATCAGATAGGTCATAGGTCTCGGAGTTAGCTAGAATAGGTGAGTGCACATCAGGTGCAGGTCTCTGGTCTGCTGTGGGTGCGGTGATCAACACTTCGCTCTCGTCAATAGGATGGACGCGAATCTCTCATGATCCATAGTCAATAACGACCCTCGCAGAGGCGAGGAATGGTCGTCCCAGGATGATTGGAGATGGCTCCCTTGTGGAGGTCTCCATGGGCAACACGACAAAATCAACATGGTAGCTCGTGCCCTGAATAGAAATGACGACGTTTTCAAGGATACCCTTCAGCCTCTTGATGGATCCATCAGCAAACTGAACGATCATCCTGGTTTTCTTTAGAGGCCCTAAGTGAAGAGACTGTACCAGCGAGAAGGGTTATATGCTAATAGATGCACCGCCGTCTAGGAGAGTGCGATCACAAGTATAGTCAGAGATGGAGCAAGTGATGAAAGTGGTAGCTGCTTTCTTCTTTCTAGGAATGGGGCGGTGTGTGATAGCGTGGGCAGTGGCCATGGTCAGAATGTGACGCTCAGATCTGCTCCTCTGCTTTCTCTTCTTGGGAAGAGGAGCAGATAAATCAGTCATGGTCTGCTGAAGTGGGGCACAGATGATCTCATGAATAGTGGCCACCACTCCGGGTTCAGTCAACATTTTTTTGAATTTTTGGACTTCCTCCATACAAGGGAGGAAGTCGGAATCAGCATATACACGAGGCATGCCAAGAGCAGTCTGTACAATGGCATCCTCGGGGTCAAAGGTGGGACAGGATGTGAACGGATGTGTGGTCAAAAAGACTGGCAGATGGGATCTCTCCTCACGATATGAGTCAACCAAAGGTCTCCCGAACTCCTTTTGGATTTTTAAAATTTTCTCATTTTTTTTGTATTTTTGGCGATTGCAAGCTCCCATGATCTCCTACAAGTAAATCCGTATCCCCGACGGAAGGAGCATTAATCTGATTTTTCCTCAAGATAGCAAGATGATCATTCATCAAATCAATGTGCACCATCATCCGATTCAAGATATCACTCATAGAGATAGAGGGAGGTGACTCCAACAGGTCAGACTCGGGTGGATGTGAAGGTAGAGGTGGATAATATACAGGTGGAGGTGGAGGTGGGTAAAAGTCCGAGGTCTGATACTGTGGCTGAGGCGGATATGTACAAAAATCAGAAAAAGTAGGAGGAGGATCCTCCTGATAAAAGGGAGGTGGATCGGCTGGAGTGAACAAGGGATCCATAAAGTCCGGACAAAAAGCGCTATAGGGGTCCATCTCGAAATCAAAAGGAAATGATTCGAGGGAGCACGACAGTCAAGTCAAGAGAGCGAAGAAGAAGATGGTGCAAGTGCGCAAAAGCGATCTAGGGAACACACAAAACAATCACAGACAAAAATGAAAAGGATACAAACCCTCAATTCACCTACTCAACTCGGTAGAGACCGCAAAATACAGTCTTTTTATCTTGTCTGTTTTAGAGTTAGGTGAGAAGTCAAAGAATTGTACAAACACTTAGGGGACTGAAAATGAGATTTGGGCCCTAACCTTAGTGTGTGCGCGGGCAAGTAAAACGAAGACAATGAGGGGATTACTCGCCCCAATACAAGATTTTTCTTTTTGGTGGATTTTAGGACCAAGTAATATTAGCAGTCCCAATTTTATTGGTTATCACTTTTTTTGGATTTTTAATAAAAATGCATGAGTGGTAAAGCCAAAATTAGGTGGTCTTAAGTTCCACACAAAGCGGGAACTCAGTCGGTGTGTTGACCACACTAAATCTCGACTAAAGTCAACAATTAACCCACACTATAGATCAATAATTAGAAATAAATGTGGAGTTAAAATTTATTTTTAACTCTGCACAAAAGATGTATAGGACAAGTATGCAGAGAGTTCGAACACAGGGAGCAAACAGGGTAATTCAAAAAGATGTGTGTGTGTGTGTGTGTGAGTGAGTGATGTCTACACTATGCAAGCAAATAATTTTTGTGGGTTTTTAATTTTTAATTTTTTTTTGTATTTTGATTTTTAATTTTCTGATTTTTATAATTTATATTTTATATATTTTTTTTCAATATTGGAACATAAAAACAATGTAATAGAAGGGTTGATAAAATATTTATAAAATATGCTAAAATAGCCAAAAATTCAGGAATAAAATCTTTTTGGTATTTTTATGATTTTTTACTGTTTTTGTGATTTTTGGGTATTTTTCAAGGTGTTTTTGGTATTTTTAAATAGCAAAATGAAGCAAAACAATGGACAAGCTACTGACTGGGAGTAAAATGGGAATTAAAAATAACAAACAACCACCAAAATTTTTCAAACTAATTTTAAAATAAAGAGAATACAAACAAGAGACTATAGAACTTGAGTTTATAATTTTTAGAGTTTTCTAGGATTTTATATATATTTTTAAAGTTTTTATGTATTTTTGAATTTTTAAGGCTTTTCTTTTGAGATTTTTAGTGATTTTTGGAATGACACTAAAGTAGGTTAAAATAGACAGTAGGGATTTTTTTTGGAATTTTTCGAGGTATTTTGATATTAATTTGGTATTTTCTAAGCTAGACAGTAAATACAAAGCATGTTTTTTATTTTTAATAAATATTAAAATGCAAGAAAATTCTAAACTAAAAAAAGGACGTGGAAGTACAAGTTAACAGGAGCTTAAGTTCAATTTTTGAGAATTTTTTGAGTTAAAATGGGGCTCCAAATAAATATTACAAGTTCACAAAAATACCACAGCCTAGCAGGGGTATATATGCAAATATCCAAAAGTACAGGGGCATACATGCAATTTTCCACAAAATATTGAACTGAATATTTAATTTCCAGGCCTAATTACAAATTATAAAACCTGCAGGGGTGTCACAGCAATTTTCCCACATGGGCGTGTGACTTACGCGCGCCTGGCGAGGACTTAAAAGTAATTTCCACAAAACCTGGGGGTTTACATGCAATTTCTCCAAAAATTTAACACTTAATATAAAAAATCTGGAACTCGAACGAAATACTAAAAAGACCGAGGGCCTCAGTGCAAAATGCCCGCACCTCACATGTACAGGTCACGTGAGGTGACGTGGCAGAGGACCTTTGTGTAAATAAAATAAATGCGAGGGCCTAATTGCAAATTTTACAAAATTTTTACACTACAAATGAATGTTTTTGAACTAAAAAGTAAATACAAAAGGCGCAGGGGTTGAGATGCAAAATACCCCTGGCGTGTGGATCCAACGGCTACAGATCTTCACTTATACACGTGGCGTGAATCCAACGGTCGATGACGCTTCGCGTGGACGGCAGAGATTAGATCGTTTGAAGACAATCTGACGGTGGAGATGCGGCGCGATCCAACGGATGCCGTTCGACCTGGGAGGCCTCCACGATCCGACGGCTGGGAGGCTAGGACCAAGAACAGCGGCGAGCTCCGGTGAGGGCGAACTTCGCCGTTCAAGATCTCCTTCCTCTGGTGGCTTTGAGGCTTCAAAATGGACAGGGGAGCTCCTGGAGGTCTTCACTTCCTCCTGGGGGCTTCAAAAGACCTCGGCGACGGCCGAGGCCCTCGCTGGCGGTCGGCGGAGCTGGAGGGCTCGGCTGAGCTCCGGTGAGTGCCAAAATTGCTCCCAGGCGCTCGTCAACGCGCTTTGACGCTGCAAAAAGGATTAAGTGGTCCAGGGCAAAATGCATGGACCTTAGGTGGACGGAATCGAGGTGAAAAGCGATGCGGCGGTGGTTGGCCGGAGTTGCGCTCTGGCGAGGGGATGCGATTTGGCGAAATAACCGATGGGTCTCGAAATTTCTTGAGGGCTTATGATCCTAAGACTAAGGCTAACCTAATGAGCGAGAAAGAAAGGGGTGGAGTGGTCCTCAATGGCCGGAGCCAGAGGAAGAAGGGTACCTCGACCGCCGGTCTTGCGGGAGCTGGTGGAGACGCCTCCGACCTCTATCGCCTTGGCTGAGGGGCTTGCGGTGGAGCTGTCACCTCCAGGAAGCTCGGGAGCACGAAAGGGGCGACGAGGGGTGGACCGAAGGGACT
Source organism: Ottelia alismoides (assembly GCA_037367405.1). Taxonomy (NCBI): domain Eukaryota; kingdom Viridiplantae; phylum Streptophyta; class Magnoliopsida; order Alismatales; family Hydrocharitaceae; genus Ottelia; species Ottelia alismoides. Next base: position 633,927 of record JAZKJV010006821.1, on the reverse strand, counting down.
CAATTTTCAAATTGAAGATGGGGGTTTGGTTTTAAGTGGTTTGACCCATGGTGACAGGAGCTCGAAGAACGAAAGATCTGAAGCGCATCAGTGATCCTCATCCCAAGATAATCGCATGGCGGGGTAGACCAAGGATCGAGGCTCGGATTTGCAGAAGGATTCATCACGAATGGGTGCAAGATTCAGCCGCGAAAAAGCCAAGAAGTTGGCTCAAAAAACAACTTCTGACACGGCGCAGGGGGGAAGGCGACCAGTTGACCGGGGTCAACTGGGGGCGCCAACTGGTTGGTCCACGTGGACCAACCAGGAAAAACCCTAAAAAATGTTTTCTAAAATCATTTAAAAAAAGTAAATGGCATTATTAATTTATGATTATAAAATAAAAAATATTTGTTATTTTATGTAGTATTTTATTATGATTTTTAATTAATTTTATGAGGTATATTTTCATAAGTTTACTTTTTAGCACTATATATGTATATTACCTATGTATTTTGGTATTTTATTTTTATTTGGTATTTTTTATTTTATTTATTTTTGTCTATTATTTTATAAAATTATAAAACACTTTTATACGTGTAAGTATATTTTTATTCTATTTTTTGAGGTGTTTTGTACATTAAATAAAATATAAGTAAGTAATGTATAGGTATGTGCATAGGTCTAATACCTAGGTATTGTATATTCAAATGTTTATATTTTGAATTCTCTTTGCATTTTTATTCTGATTTTAATATACATATAAATTATAAATAATATTTATGAAATTATAAAAATATAAAAATATAAAAGTAATGAGTAAATAATAAATTGAATATTTTAATCTGTACAAGTATACAATGGGGGTCCAAAACTCAACTTTCAAATCGTAGCTCCGCCAAATGCGAAACCACCACCATTAAATAGCTTATTTTATTCTATATACAATTAAAGGTGAGTTTGCTGCATTTGGAGTTTTCATTTGTGAGATACGGGTCTGGGAAGTTGGGATTTTGGATTTTTATTCAGACCATAAATTTTTATCTGTACATTATTTTTCTGTGAAATCAATTTTGTATTTTTCTTTATTCAATTATCTACAACTTTTATGTACAAAGTTTCTTTATTTAATGTATAAAAAGTAGAACCAAAAATAGGTCCCAAAATGAATAAAGAATGAATAGAATAATATAGGTATTTGACCCTTATCTCCCCCTACTTTATTCCTGGTCGACCTATTCATCAAGATGCCTAGGTCTCAGGGTGTTGGGTCATAAAATATTTACAATATTTTATTCTTTTTCTTTTCTTTTATTTATTCTATAATTTTGGCTTTAATTACAGTATTTATACACTATTTACATGCACATGTATGAATGCTAAGATGATGGAATTAATACTATTTACAGGCATTTGCTAGGGTTTTTGATGCCAAAATGATAGAATAAAGATGATGAAATGTGGATTCATCAACGAGCCTAACGAGGAGTCAATTCCTTTAAGCACCTAGGTTGGCAAAATCAGAGGGAGAGGCGGGAAAAGCAATGCAAGAGGCAATCGATGATGAATGCTAAAGAGAATTGCTCACCTTGCCTCCAGCACTCTACATGCAAAGATGCTCAACAGAATTGAAACCTATCTATATGCAAATGCAAGCTGATGAAATCTCCTCCTTCGTTCCGTGTACCTCGCACGAAATCTAAACAAGGAGAGTGGTTAGACAATTCAACAGATATATCAAAAATAATGAAAATAAAAGTAAAAGCCGCGAAATGTAGACAAACAATCACAACACAACAAAAACAAGATCTACGCGATGTTGCTCCCCGGCAACGGCGCCATTTGATTTAACTGAAACTCAAGGGGTCAAATGTCTCTCACAAGGCAGAGACAACCGTGTCGTTGTGGCGACCCTCAATGAATCCCGATTAAGATCAACAATGAACCAACAATAAATATATCAAGCAATGAAAAATAAAGTTGAGTCAAATTTATTATTAACTCCACAAACAAGTGTATAGGTGTAAGTATGTAGAGGTCGATCACAGGGAGCAAGGCAGGATAGATCAATGCAATAATGCAAAAATATGATGTGTGATTAATTGTCTACAAAAATGCAAATATTTTTGTGGGTTTTTTAATTTTTAATTAATTTTTTTATTTATATTTTTTATTTTATATTTTGTGTTTTGATTTTTTAATTTTTCTGATTTTATATTTTCTTTATATATTTTATATTTTTTGTTTTTATAAATAGAATATATAAATACTATAAGAAAAGAGGTGATAAAATATTTATAAAAATAAGGAAAAATGCTCCAAAATTAGGAATAAAATGTTTTTGGTCTTTTTGTAATTTTCTACTGTTTTTGTGATTTTTGGGAATGTTTCAGAATATTTTTGGTATTTTTTTAAAATCAAAATACAAGAAAACAATGACTCAAGCTGCCGGCTGAAATTAAAATGGGAATGAAAAATAGTAAACAGTAGCAAAATTTCCCCAAATTAATTTTAAAATAAAGATAATAAAACATGGAAGCTAGAGAACTTGAGTTTATATTTTTACAATTGTCTGTGATTTGTGAGATTTTTTTGAAGTTTTTAGGTGTTTTCTAATTTATAAGGTTCTTCTTTTGAAATTTTTAGTGATTTTTGGACTGACACTAAAAGACACTAGAATACACAATAGGTATTTTTTTAGAATTTTTCAAGGTGTTTTGATAATTTTTATGGATTTTCTAAGATAGACAGTACTGTAAATGTGTGTTCTTGATTTTTAATAAATATGAAAATGCAACAAAAGTGAAATACAAAAATATGGCGTAAAACAGCAAGCAAACATGAGCTTAAGTTAAATTTTTGGGAATTTTTCGAGTTAAAATGATCCACTAAATAAATAGAGGAAGCATGCAAAAATACAAGTCTTAGCAAGGGTATTAATGCAAATAAACAAACATCCAGGGGCTGTACTACAATTTTCCAACAAAATATACTACTGGTGAAGTTAATGGACCAAATACAAAATCCAAGAACCGCAAGGGTTCACCTGTAAATTACCCACCAGGGCGCGTGACTGGCACGCGCCTGGGAAGGACCTAGATGTGATATCAAAAATGCCCGAGGGCTCACATGCAAAGATCCCAAAAATTTACACTTAATATCAAAATCTCTAGACTGAAACGAAATACAACAACCCTGAAGGGGTCCTATGCAAAATGCCCTTCACCTCACGTGTACTGATCACATGAGGTGACGTGGCCAGGACCTGTATGCAAATAGGAAAAGTTCGGGGGCCTACTTATAATTATTACAAAATATTTTAAACAACCTCTGAAAGTTTATAGACTAACTATTAAATACAAAAATGTGCGGGGTGAATAATGCAAAATACCCCTAAGCGCGCGATCCAACGGTTGAAGGCGATTCACTTGACACGTGGCGGGCGATGGACGGTCGATGACGCTTCGTTTGCAACGACCAGGATTAGAAGATCAGGGCTTGATCGAACGGCCTGGGCTCGAGCAGATCCAACGCCAGCTGTGCGATCTGGGGCTCCGCCTTGATCCAATGGCGCTGAAGACCAGAGCAAGAACCGCGGAGGAACGTCGGCGAGGCGAGTTTCTCCGAGGTCCTGCTCCTTCTCCGGCGGGCTTCTGGGCTTCAAAATGAGGCTGGAGGCTCCTGATGGTCGGGGCTAGATCCTGGGGGCTTCAAAAGACCTCGGCGGTGGCTAGGGTTGGGCATGGGCCGGGCTCGGGCCGGGTTCGCCTTGGCCCGACCCAAGCCCATTTTAGAATACGGGCTAACGGGTCGGGCCTAGGCCCATTTTATTTTCAAAAATTAGGCCAAGCCCAAACCCGACCCAAACAAAATGGGTCGGGTTCGGGTCAGGCCGGCCCAATTTAACACCTATGTATACCAATATCATGTCTTCCATTCTTGCATTTGTGTGGTTGTTTCTTATGCATGTGTGCATGTTTAAAACTATAAAGCATGCTAACTAATTTGTGATTTTAACATTAGTTGTATGTTGGAAATACAAATGTGGTAAAAATATGGCGACTTAAACCACCATTCAATTCACCATTACATATTCTATTGTTGATGCGTGCACTATGACCCAATACAGATTGGTTACTTACAGTTGTACATGTTGTAACACTTGAGGACACAGATTCCATTCTTGCATATTAATGTAATAACCTTGTATATTAATGTAATAATATCCTTAATCCACTAATGGATATGATTATTAATGTGTCTAAGCATTTATTCTACACTCGAATAAGGATATTAAAGTTAGAACATGGTATTTGGAATGAACATGAATATAAATGATATAATTATACCGTACTAGATATGAATATACTTGCTTTAGAATGGGTCGGGCTATCGAGCTAACGGGTTTGGGCCTTCTCAGGCCCAAACTCGGCCCGATAATCAATATGGGCTCATTTTAGGGCCCACGGCCCGCCCATTAAATTTCGAGTTCGGGTTTGGGTCGGGTCGGGCCGGCCCAACCCAATGCCCAACCCTAGCGGTGGCCGAGGCTCGCGGAGGAGGGCGGCGGAGCTGGGAGGCTCCGCGGAGCTCCGGCGAGGCTCAAAAATGCACCCAGGCACGAGTCAAAGGGCGTTGACCTGCAAAAAGAAGTGAGAGGACCCAGGGCAAAATGCCTGGATCCCGCGGTGGCGAAATGGTGGAGCGAAGCGGCGGGGCGGAGCTCGGCCGGAGGAGCGCTCCGGCGAGGTTCAAATGGATGGCGATTTGATGATCGAATCTTAAAATTTCTAGAGGGCTTTTGATCCTAAGACTACGGAGATTAAAATGCGAACGAAATAAAAGGGGATAGGGGCAGCCTCGACGGTGGTGACCGGAGGGAAGTACCTCGACGCCGGCGATGGTGGCAGAGGTCGTAGAAGCCGCCTCGAGCCTTGCTCGACCCGCCTGAGACTCGCTGAAGGGAGCTGTCACCTCCCTTGACCGATTAGGAACGAAGGGGGAGCGTAGCTATGGAAATGAGGGGTTCAAACTTTGAATGGAAGTCGGGTGTGCGTTATAAGGTGTTGACTCTGTGGCTCTGGCGCACCAAATATCGAGGGACGACGCCTCGCACAGTGATCCAATCCTTGAGGAAAACGCTGGGCGAGGATGACAGATGAACAAGGAACAAGTTTGCAGAAGGAATCATCTCAAATGGGTGAAAGGCTTGCCCGCGAAAAAATCGAGAAGGCGGAGGTCAAACGAGGTCTGACATATGCACATGGGGGAGAAAAACCAGTTGACCGGGTTCAACTAGGGTCGTCACCTGGTTGGTCCACGTGGACCAACCAGGAAAAATCCCTGGAAATGATTTTGTAAAATCAATTAAAAATAGATAATGATTTTATTAATTTTTAGTTATAAAATAAAAAATGTTTATTTTTTATGAAGTATTTTATAGTGATTTTTATTTATTTTTATGAGGTATAATTCTACAAGTTGCTATTTTAGGCCTTTGTAGGTACATATACCTATATATTTCATTTATTTATTTTTATTTTGTGATTTTAATTTATTTTTTTGTGTATTATTTTATAAAACTATACAATATTTTTATACACTTAAAAGTATTTTTATTTTATTTTTCTGAGATATTTTGTATATTTGATAAAATAGAAGTATACATTATACATGTATATTTATAGGTATAATACCTGTGTATTTTCATTTACATGTATTTTTATTTTGTGTTTCTTTTATGTTTTTATTTGATTTTAATGTACATATATATTATAAGTAATATTTACAAAATTATAAAAATATAAAGTTATAAAAATAATGAATAAATAATAAATTGAATATTTTAATCTGTACACTTATACAATAGGGGTCCAAAACTCAACTTTCAAATTGTAGCTTCGCCAAATGCAAAACCATCGCCATTAAATAATTTATTTTACACTATATACAATTAAAGGTGATTTTGCTGCATTTGGAGTTTTCATTTGTGAGATACAGGTCTGGGAAGTTGGAATTCTGGATTTTTATTCAGACCATAACTTTTTATCTGTACATTATTTTTGAATGAAATCAATTTTGTATTTTTCTTTATTTAATTAGCTACAACTTTCATGTACAAAGTTTCTTTATTTGAGGTATAAAAAGTGGTACCAAAAATAGGTCCCGAAATGAATAAAGAATGGATAAAATGAATAGGTAATTGACCCTGATCTCCCCCTACTTTATTCCTTGTCGACCTATTCATCAAGATGCCTAGGTCTCGGGATTTCAGGTCATAAAATATTTACAATATTTTATTCTTTTTCTTTTCTTTTATTTATTCTATAATTTTGGCTTTAATTACAGTATTTTATACACTATTTACATGCACATGCATAAATGCTAATATGCTGGATTTAATGCTATTTACACGCATTTGCTCGGGTTTTTGAGGCCAAAATGATAGAATAGAGATGATGAAATGTGGATTCATCATCCCCTATACTTTACCTTTGCTAGTCCCTAACAAACACTTATACAATAAGTGCAGAAAATAAAACAAAGAAAAGAAAAAGAAGAACTTGGATATAGTTTAATTTTCAGACTTGTCTTCACAAAATCAAAGTTTGGAGCTTAAGTCGGACCTTTGGAATTTTGGTGCGGGCAGAACCTTAATAAGAACTGGATTTGAAATCCAAAAGTCCTTGAGAATCCCAAAACTCTGTTCAAGTCTCCTCAATAGCCAGGTCAGAAATATCTCAACTCATACGCAAACCCTTACGACCATGAATCTGACTCGTACAGTGTAAGTGATTGTGGCTCTCCCCAACTAGAATGACAAAGAAAGTGACTTCTCCAGTATGACAACCCAATGATTCCCCAATCCAATAACTCCATCCTCGAGGAGCGGGGTATTCCCTTCTAAGTTCAAGTGGCAACTAGCTCAAGAGGAGGGGGTGAAGAGAAGAATGGACGGTAGCCAGTGTAGCTACCTATCCTAGGATGCAAGAGCAGTGTAGTCAAGTCATCCAGCTGCAGGCTCACATATTTGACTTTCGAACTCAAGCTTGCTTATTGGCTTTACAACATATGTGCATACTTTGCAGGCATTTTATTTTTGTATAAGCCTAACCCTTTTTTTTGAAATACTATTCACAACAGCATTTACATAAGGATTTTTCCTCTTGAGACAGTAGACTATCCCTCTTTTGAAGCTTTATTGCAACCCACACTCTCCTGTCTTTAGACTTCCAAATCACTAGACGGGTTGGGGTGCACTTCCCTCCCTAGAGGAGGACAAATGTTTCAACTTGTGTGCGTTTCATACCGGTAAATCCAATCCCCTCACCACTCCAACTGAGTTGAGCCATGTGAAGGTGCAGGTGTCCAAGTTAGGTCATTGTCAACAACAGTTGTGCGTGTGCTCCGAAATACTCTACTTAGGCAGTCAAGAATCCATTGAACCAAGTCCCGTGATCCTCAAAGAATTAAGTCAACTAGACCTGAAGTACCTCAAACCCAGTTCCTATAAGGTTCCTGTTATTTTGTAGATTTTAAGGTCCAATCAAGCTCCAATCTCCGGATTTTACTTAGATTTGTTCAACTATCAAACTCAATCCTAAAAATGCTCATGCTATGCAATGCAAAGTGTAGAAAATATTTTTGTGATGCAATTTTCAAAGATTTTGAATTTTTTATAGATTTTTGAAACGATGATGATGATGCATATGCATTTTTTGTGTTTTTTCAAAAAGATTTTTCAAATGTTTTTTTCTATTTTAGTTTTGCAAATGTTTTTGGGATTTTTGAAAACAAAAAGGTTTTGGATGAACACTAGGTGAAAAATGTTTACACGGGCATGCTTCTTATATATACAAGAAGTGGATTTTAAGAATTTACAGGGTAAGTGATCAATTTTATACATATATATAATGGATTTTAGTGAGATGTATATATTCCTCAAATTTATTTGACACCAAGCTTTTTACACACAATTTTGAAAACTATAGTCCAAAATAATTTTTACAAACATTTTACAAACCTGTACAGACATTTGAAATCATTTTGCAAAGGTTTTTCAAACAATATATATAGATTTTTGCAAAATATTTTTGCAACCGTTTTTCAAACCATTTGCAAATCATTTTTCAAACATTTTATTTCAGACTATGAAAATAAAATTTTACAAACCATACATTTTTACAAAGGTTGAAAACATGTAACAAAACATTTTCAAAATAGTTTTCAAGAGATTTTTCACAAAGATTTTCAAACTATTTTTCAAATATTTTGCAATAAACATTTTCACCTGATTTATTAATCAGTATATAAAAAAAGAATTTGAGGAATGATAACATCTTTTTATTAAGGTTTTTAATGAATTTTAAAGAATTAATAGCCATAATTATTAAGAAAATACGAAAGTACGAGTTATGGCTAAAGTATATACGTAGTATATACGACCCCCTATACTTAGCTTGAGCTATGTCCTCATAGATCGGAGAGAAAAGAGAAGACATAACTCGTACTAAGTATAGGCAAGTCTAAAGAAGAAATAAATGAACCAATAAGAAGTTGACCGTCCCCCCTATACTTAGGATCAAATAATCCTAAATATAGCAGACTGTACACAACGCATGGAGGGTCAAGGGTGGGAATAAATAGATCGTACTCAGATTGTCTCCCCCTATACTTAGGGTAAGATATCCCTAAGTATAGACAATAAGAGGAGACAATGGAGAGGATCAAAAAATGGAGAAACTCGGGGTGCACACACCCCCTATACTTAGGGCAAAGTACATCCTAAGTATAAAAAACTGTCTACAAGGGGTGACACCTTTTTAATACAAAAAGAAGAAAGAAAATGAGAAGAAGAAAAGAAGAAAAGAGATCAGATGACGGAACGAGATAGAAACGGATATACGCATCACTCCCCCTATACTTAGGGTAAAAGAAGCCCTAAGTATAGGCAACAACAGGAGTGATGAAACAGAACGAAGAAAAAGCACTCGACTCGTCCACCCCTCCAATACGTAGGACAAAGTACGTCCTATGTAAGGCAAACACAAGAATGGGTGGACGAGCAATACGGAAGATAGAACCGAGGTACACACAAGAGAATATACAACAGAGATGGATGTACACATGGTCAAGAAGGCGGAAAGCAAACCTTCTTGCGAGACCACTGAGGGATAGATCTGGTGTGGTGCAAGTCGACATCGGGGTCCACAGCGGTCAATAAGCCGGTCAGGGTCGACAGGGTGAAGGCCCTCAGTGGAGTCGAATCGAAAAGGGACGAACTGGTCAATGGAAGTAGTATGGCTAGGTTCGCCCTTGGTGGTCCTATGGTGTAAAGGCACCGACTGGTGAGTGGAAGAAGTACGGCTAGGTCCGACCTTGGGGGTCTCGCTGATATCAAAGTGGAATGGGACAAACTCATCATCCTCGGAAGAAGTGTAATCGGAGTCATCCTGCGAGGTCTCGTCCAGGTCAAAACCAAAAGGAATGAAATCATCCATGGAAGTATCTGAAGTCCGATCAACCTCAAGAGTTTCACCTGAATCATTTCCATCAAGAGGCCTGAATCTATCAAAATAATGGCCAGCATCATAACCGACCTCAATCATCTTTACTTTTGAGTGACCAGGAACGGACTTATCAGTGGAAGTAGTCAAACCAGGTCTGTCCTGTCTAGTCTTGGTATCTGCCCTCCGCTCAATGGTATCAACCACGTAAATCCCGCGGATCTCATCAACACATTGCCACACACTAGAAGGAGGAAATTCGAGGTCCATGCTTTCCGAGTCTTTCCCCGTTCGGAGGATTTCTCAGATCTCATCAACGGTTAATAAGCAAACTACTCTAATATCATCAGATAGGTCATAGCCCTCGGAGTCAGCTAGAATAGGTGAGTGCGCATCAGGTGCATGTCTCTGGTCTACTGTGGGTGCGGTGATCAACACTTCGCTCTCGTCAATAAGACAGAAGAGAATCTCTCCTGATCCATAGTCAATAACGACCCTCGCAGAGGCGAGGAATGGTCGTCCCAGGATGATTGGAGGTGTTTCCCCAGTGGAGGTCTCCATGGGCAACACGGCAAAATCAACATGGTAGCTCGTTCCCTGAATAGAAATGACTGCGTTTTCAAGGATACCCTTCGGTCTCTTGATGGATCCATCAGCAAACTGAACGATCATCCTGGTTTTCTTTAGAGGCCCTAAGTGAAGAGACTGTACCAGCGAGAAGGGTAATATACTAATAGATGCACCACCGTCCAGGAGAGTGCGATCACAAGTATAGTCAGAGATGGAGCAAGTGATGAAAGGGGTAGCTGCTTTCTTCTTTCTAGGAATGGGGTAGTGTGTGATAGCGTGGGCAGTGGCCATGGTCAGAATGTGACGCTCAGATCTGCTCCTCCGCTTTCTCTTCTTGGGAAGAGGAGCAGATAAATCAGTCATGGCCAGTTGAAGTGGGGCATGGATGATCTCATGAATAATCGCCACCACTTCGGGTTCAGTCAACATTTTTTTGAATTTTTGGACTTCCTCCATACAACGGAGGAAGTCGGAATCAGCATATACACGAGGCATGCCAAGAGCAGTCTGTACAGCGGCATCCTCGGGGTCAAAGGTGGGACAAGACGTGAATGGATGTGTGGTCAAAAAGTCTGGCAGATGGGACCTCTCCTCACGGTATGAGTCAACCAAAGGTCTCCCGAACTCTTTTTGGATTTTTAAAATTTTCTCATTTTTTTGTATTTTTGGCGATTGCAAGCTCCCATGATCTCCTACAAGTAAATCCGTATCCCCGACAGAAGGAGCATTAATATGATTTTTCCTCAAGATAGCAAGATGATCATTCATCAAATCAATGTGCACCATCATCCGGTTCAAGATATCACTCATGGAGATAGAGGGAGGTGACTCCAACAGGTCAGACTCGGGTGGATGTGAAGGCGGAGGTGGATAATATACAGGTGGAGGTGGAGGTGGGTAAAAGTCCGAGGTCTGATACTGCGGTTGAGGCGGACATGTACAAAAATCAGAAAAAGTAGGAGGATCCTCCTTATAAAAGGGAGGTGGACTGGCTGGAGTGATCGAGGGATCCACAAAGTCCGGATAAAAAGCGCTCCAGGGGTCCATCTCAAAATCAAAAGGAAATGATTCGGGGGAGCACGACTGTCAAGTCAAGAGAGCGAAGAAGAAGAAGGTGCAAGTGCGCAAAAGCGATCTAGGGCACACACAAAACAGTCATTGACAAAAATGAAGAGTATACAAACCCTCAATTCACCTACTCAACTCGGTAGAGACCGCAAAATGCGGTCTTTTTATCTTGTCTGTTTTAGAGTCAGGTGAGAAGTCAAAGAATTGCACAAACACTTAGGAGGCTAAAAATGGGATTTGGGCTCTAACCTTAGTGTGTGCGCGAGCAAGTAAAACAAAGACAATGAGGGGATTACTCGCCCCAATACAAGATTTTTCTTTTTGGTGGATTTTAGGGCCAAGTAATATTAGCAGTCCCAATTTTATTGGTTATCATTTTTTTGGATTTTTAATAAATATGCACGAGCCTAACGAGGAATCAATTCCTTTAAGCACCTAGGTTGGCTCAGCAGAATTGAAACCTATCTATATGCAAATGCAAGCCGATGAAATCGCCCTAAGTTCAGAAATTGCTATTAGCGAGAAGAACCACAAGTCGGTCACCGATCCTCAATCCAAGAGTCCGGTCTAGTCTCACCCCTCCTCCTCTCGACAAATCGAGTTCAAGAGAAGCGCTTGGCAGGGTGGGCTCGCGGTGCGGCAGCTCGATGATGGTGATCAACTGTTTAAAGTTTGACTAAGTCCAAACGCGTCTATAGGTACATGCAATGGTTATTAGGGTGTTTGGCCTTAATCTATCGCAAGCAGCTCCTAAAGCTAAGGGCCCAATCACACAAAAGAAAGAAAACAAAATCGGAAAACAAATAAAAAAACGATGAAAATCGTAAAAAGCCGCGGTGAGCCCCCAAGTGAATAATCACTTGGAAATTAGGCCTGAAAGTCCAATGTCCAGTGTACCTGTATTATTACAATAATATGGGTTTCTCACTCACTTAAATTACAAAATAAATACAAGAAAATAAATGCTAAGGAGTTGTCTGCAAAATCCTCCACGTCCTTCTTTGTGCTAGGCTAAAGCCGCTTCACGCAGGTGTGAAGGTGCTCCAAGAGGGGCTCCTCCCTCGATCTGCGTACCTCGCACGAAATCCAAACAAGGAGAGTGGTTAGACAATTCAACATATATATCAAAAATAATGAAAATAAAAATAAAAGCCGCGAAATGTAGACAAACAATCACAACACAAGAAAAACAAGATCTACGCGCTGTTGCTCCCCGGCAACGACGCCATTTGATTTAACTGAAACTCGAGGGGTCAAATGTCTCTCACAAGGCGGAGATAACCGTGTCGCTGTGGCGACCCTCAATGAATCCCGATTAAGATCAACAATGAACCCACAATAAATATATCAAGCAATGAAAAATAAAGTGGAGTCAAATTTATTATTAACTCTACAAACAAGTGTATAGGTGTAAGTATGTAGAGGTCGATCACAGGGAGCAAGGCAGGATAGATCAATGCAATGATGCAAAAATGTGATGTGTGATTAATTGTCTACAAAAATGCAAATTTTTTTGTGGGTTTTTTAATTTTTAATTAATTTTTTTATTTATATTTTTTTATTTTATATTTTGTGTTTTGATTTTTTAATTTTTCTGACTTTATATTTTTTTATATTTTATATTTTTTTGTTTTTATAAATAGAATATATAATACTATAAGAAAAGAGGTGATAAAATATTTATAAAAATAAGGAAAAATGCTCCAAAATTAGGAAATAAAATGTTTTTGGTCTTTTTGTAATTTTCTACTATTTTTGTGATTTTTGGTAAAGTTTCAGAATATTTTTGGTATTTTTTTATAAATCAAAATACAAGAAAACAATGACTCAAACTGCTGGCTGAAATTAAAATGGGAATGAAAAATAGTAAACAGTGGCAAAATTTTCCCAAATTAATTTTAAAATAAAGATAATAAAACAGGGAATCTACAGAAATTGAGTTTATATTTTTAACAATTTTTTGTGATTTGTTAGATTTTTTGAAGTTTTTAGGTGTTTTCTAACTTTTAAGGTTTTTCTTTTGAAATTTTTAGTGATTTTTGGACTGACACTAAAAGACACTAAAAGCACAATAGGTACCTTTTTTGGAATTTTTCAAGGTGTTTTGATAATTTTTATGGATTTTCTAAGATAGAAAGTACTAAAAATGCATGTTTTTTATTTTTAATAAATATGAAACTGCAACAAAAGTGAAATACAAAAATATGGCGTGAAACAGCAAGCAAACAGAAGCTTAAGTTAAATTTTTGGGAATTTTTCGAGTTAAAATGATCCACTAAATAAATAGAGGAAGCATGCAAAAATACAAGTCCTGACAAGGGTATTAATGCAAATAAACAAACATCCAGGGGTTGTACTGCAATTTTCCAACAAAAATATTACTGGATATTGAAGTTAATGGACCAAATACAAAATCCAAGAATCGCAAGGGTTCACTTGCAAAATACCCTCCAGGGCGTGTGACTAGCACGCGCCTGGGAAGGACCTAGATGTAATATCAAAAATGCCCAAGGGCTCACATGCAAATATCCCAAAAAGTTTGCACTTAATATCAAAATCTCTAGACTGAAACAAAATACGACAACCCTGAAGGGGTCCTGTGCAAAATGCCCTTCACCTCACATGTACTGGTCACGTGAGGTGACGTGGCCAGGACCTGTATGCAAATAGGAAAAGTTCAGGGGGCTACTTTTAATTATTACAAAATATTTTAAACGGCCTCTGAAAGTTTATAGACTAACTATTAAATACAAAAATGCGCGGGGTGAATACTGCAAAATACCCTAAGCACGCAATCCAACGACTGAAGGCGATTCACTTGACACGTGGCAGGTGATGGACGGTCGATGACGCTTCATCTGCAACGGCCAGGATTAGAAGATCAGGGCTTGATCGAACGTCTTGGGCTCGAGCAGATCCAACGGTGGCTGTGCAATCTGGGGCTCTGCCTTGATCCAACGGCGCTGAAGACCAGAGCAAGAACCGCGGAGGAACGCCGGCGAGGCAAGTTTCTCCGAGGTCCTGCTCCTTCTCTGGCAGGCTTCTGGGCTTCAAAATGAGGCTGGAGGCTCCTGATGGTCGGGGATAGATCCTGGGGGCTTCAAAAGACCTCGACGGTGGCTGAGGCTCGCGGAGGAGGGCGGCGGAGCTAGGAGGCTCCACGGAGCTCCGACGAGGCTCAAAAATGCACCCAGGCACGATTCACAGGGAGTTGACCTGCAAAAAGAAGTGAGAGGACCCAGGGCAAAATGCATGGGTCCCGCGGTGGTGAAATGGTGGCGCGAAGTGGAGGGGCAGAGCTCGGCCAGAGGAGCGCTCCGGTGAGGTTGAAATGGAGGGAGATTTGATGATCGAATCTTAAAATTTCTAGAGGGCTTTTGATCCTAAGACTACGGAGATTAAAATGCAAACGAAATAAAAGGGGATAGGGGCAGCCTCGACGGTGGTGACCGGAGGGAAGTACCTCGATGCCGGCGATGGTGGCGGAGGTCGTGGAAGCCGCCTCGAGCCTTGCTCGACCCGCCTGAGACTCGCTGAAGGGAGATGTCACCTCCCTTGACCGATTAGGCATGAAAGGGGAGCGTAGCTATGGAAATGAGGGGTTCAAACTTTGAATGGAAGTCGGGTCTGCGTTATAAGGTGTTTGACTCTGTGGCTCTGGCACACCAAAGATCGAGGGACGACGCCTCGCACAGTGATCCAATCCTCGAGGAAAACGCTGGGTGTGGATGAGAGATGAACAAGGAACAAGTTTGCAGAAGGAATCATCTCAAATGGGTGAAAGGCTTGCCCACGAAAAAATCGAGAAGGCGGAGGTCAAACGAGGTCTGACAGATGCACATGGGGGAGGACAACCAGTTGACCGGGGTCAACTAGGGCCGTCACCTGGTTGGTCCACGTGGACCAACTAGGAAAAATCCCTGGAAATGATTTTGTAAAATCAATTAAAAATAGATAATGATTTTATTAATTTTTAGTTATAAAGTAAAAAATGTTTATTTTTTTATGAAGTATTTTACACTGATTTTTATTTATTTTTATGAGGTATAATTTTACAAGTTGTTATTTTAGGCCTTTGTAGGTACATATACCTATATATTTCATTTATTTATTTTTATTTTGTGATTTTAATTTATTTATTTTTGTGTATTATTTTATAAATTTATAGAATACTTTTATACACTTAAAAGTATTTTTATTTATTTTTTCTGAGATATTTTGTATATTTAATAAAATAGAAGTATACATTATACAGGTAATCTTATATGTATAATACCTATGTATTTTCATTTACATGTATTTTTATTTTATGTTTCTTTTATGTTTTTATTTTGATTTTAATGTACATATATATTATAAGTAATATTTACAAAATTATAAATATATAAAATTATAAAAAATAATGAATAAATAATAAATTGAATATTTTAATCTGTACACTTATACATTAGGGGTCCAAAACTCAACTTTCAAACCGTAGCTCCGCCAAATGCAAAACCACCGCCATTAAATAACTTATTTTACACTATATACAATTAAAGTGAGTTTGCTGCATTTGGAGTTTTCATTTGTGAGATACGGGTCTGGGAAGTTGGAATTCTGTATTTTTATTCAGACCATAACTTTTTACCTATACATTATTTTTGAATGAAATCAATTTTGTATTTTTATTTAATTAGCTACAACTTTCATGGATAAAGTTTCTTTATTTGAGGTATAAAAAGTGGAACCAAAAATAGGTCCCAAAATGAATAAAGAATGGATAAAATGAATATTTGGCCCTTATCTCCCCCTACTTTATTCCTTGTCGACCTATTCATCAAGATGCCTAGGTCTCAGGATTTCGAGTCATAATATGTTTACAATATTCTATTCTTTTTCTTTTCTTTTATTTATTCTATAATTTTGGATTTAATTACAGTATTTTATACACTATTTACATGCACATGCATGAATGCTAATATGTTGTATTTAATGCTATTTACACGCATTTGCTCGGGTTTTTGAGGCCAAAATGATAGAATAGAGATGATGAAATGTGTATTCATCATCCCCCTATACTTTACCTTTGCTAGTCCCTATCAAACACTTATGCAATAAGTGCAGAAAATAAAATAGAGAAAAGAAAAAGAAGAACTTGGATTTAGTTTAATTTTCAAACTTGTCTTCACAAAATCAAAGTTTGGAGCTTAAGTCGGACCTTTGGAATTTTAGTGCGGGCGGAACCTTAATGAGAACCGGATTTGAAATCCAACAGACCTTGAGAATCCCAAAACTATGTTCAAGTCTCCTCAATAGCCAGGTCAGAAATATCTCAACTCATACGCAAACCCTTACAACCATGAATCTGACTCGTACAGTGTAAGTGATTGTGGCTCTCCCCAACTAGAATGACAAAGAAAGTGACTTCTCCAGTATGATAACCCAATGATTCCCCAATCCAATAACTCCATCCTCGAGGATCGGGGTATTCCCTTCTAAGTTCAAGTGGCAACCAGCTCAAGAGGAGGGGGTGAAGAGAAGAATGGACGGTAGCCAGTGTAGCTACATATCCTAGGATGTAAGACCAGTGTAGTCAAGTCATCCAGCTGCAGGCTCACATATTTGACTTTGGAACTCAAGCTTGCTTATTGGCTTTACAACATATGTGCATACTTTGCAGGCATTTTATTTTTGTACAAGCCTGACCCCTTTTTTTTGAAATACTATTCACAGCAGCATTTACATAAGGAGTTTTTCCTCTTGAGCCAGTAGACTATCCCTCTTTTGAAGCTTTATTGCAACCCACACTCTCCTGTCTTTAGACTTCCAAATCACTGGACGAGTTGGGGTGCACTTCCCTCCCTAGAGGAGGACAAATGTTTCCACTTGTGTGCGTCTCATACCAGTAAATCTAATCCCCTCACCACTCCAACTGAGTTGAGCCATGTGAAGGTGCAGGTGTCCAAGTTAGGTCATTGTCAACAAGAGTCGTGCATGTGCTCCGAAATACTCTACTAAGGCAGTCAAGAATCCATTGAACCAAGTGCAGTGATCCTCAAAGAATTAAGTCAACTAGACCTGAAGTACCTCAAACCCAGTTCCTATAAGGTTCCTGTTATTTTGTAGATTTTAAGGTCCAATCAAGCTCCAATCTATGGATTTTACTTAGATTTGTTCAACTATCAAACTCAATCCTAAAAATACTCTTGCTATGCAATGCAAAGTGCAGAAAATATTTTTGTGATGTAATTTTCAAAGATTTTGAAATTTTTATAGATTTTTGAAACGATGATGATGATGCATATGCATTTTTTGTGTTTTTTCAAAAAGATTTTTCAAATGTTTTTTTGTATATTAGTTTTGCAAGTGTTTTTGGGATTTTTGAAAACAAAAAATTTTTGGTTGAACACTAGGTGAAAAATGTTTACACGGGTATGCTTTTTATATATACAAGAAGTGGATTTTAAGAATTTACAGGGTAAGTGATCAATTTTATACATATATATAATGGATTTTGGTGAGATGTATATATTCCTCAAATTTATTTGACACCAAGCTTTTTACACACAATTTTGAAAACTATAGTCCAAAATAACTTTTACAAATATTTTACAAACCTGTACACGCATTTGAAAATCATTTTGCAAAGGTTTTTCAAACAGTATATATAGATTTTTTTCAAAATATTTTTGCAACAGCTCCGACACCATAGAAGGGACAAGAGAAGGTCCTAGGCAGAATAGGAGATCTCCCAACTTCACAGTGCTTTCTCTGTCTCTAGAAGATGATACCCAAGCTGAGCCATTAGCCGCTACGAAAACAAAGAAAGTCAGAAAATCTCAATATATATAGTCTTCTTTTTCTGGGTCTAAAGAAATATATAAAATCGTGATTAGAGGCGGGTCTTCTCCATCCCTCTTCTCCCTCCCCGTAGGGTCCGCAGGGTACAGACCTCATGGGTATCTGGCTACAGTTGTGTACCATGGTAGGTACCGAAGACTAGGTCTCGACCTTGCACCTGGGTAGTGATGTATGTGGTACCCCCTCAACCGAGGTAGCAGACTATATGAGGTTTCGGAACACGCATCCCATTTGTCGATGCGGAAGAGGAGTAGGACCTCAACAAAACGATTTCAAAATAGTTTTCAAGAGATTTTTCACACAGATTTTCAAAATATTTTTCAAACATTTTGCAAAAAACATTTTCACCTGATTTATTAATCAATTTATACAAAAAGAATTTGAGGAATGATAACATCTTTTTATTAAGGTTTTTAATGAATTTTAAAGAATTAATAGCCATAATTATTAAGAAAATACGAAAGTACGAGTTATGGCTAAAGTATATACGTAGTATATACGTAGTATATACGACCCCCCTATACTTAGCTTGAGCTATGTCCTCATAGATCGGAGAGAAAAGAGAAGACATAACTCGTACTAAGTATAGGCAAGTCTAAAGAAGAAATAAATGAACCAATGAGAAGTTGACCGTCCCCCATATACTTAGGATCAAATAATCCTAAGTATAGCAGACTGTACACAACGCAGGGAGGGTCAAGGGTGGGAATGAATAGATCGTACTCAGATTGTCTCCCCCTATACTTAGGGTAAGATATCCCTAAGTATAGACAATAAGAGGAGACAATGGAGAGGATCAAAAAATGGAGAAACTCAGGGTGCACACCCCCCCTATACTTAGGACAAAGTACGTCCTAAGTATAAAAACTGTCTACAAGGGGCGAAACCTTTTTAATACAAAAAGAAGATAGAAAATGAGAAGAAGAAAAGAAGAAAAGAGATCAGATGACGGAACGAGATAGAAACGGATATACGCATCACTCCCCCTATACTTAGGGTAAAAGAAGCCCTAAGTATAGGCAACAATAGGAGTGATGAAACAGAACGAAGAAAAAGCACTCGGCTCGTCCACCCCTCTAATACGTAGGACAAAGTACGTCCTAAGCAAGGCAAACACGAGAATGGGTGGACGAGCAATACGGAAGATAGAACTGAGGTACACACAAGAGAATATACAACAGAGATGGATGTACACATGGTCAAGAAGGCAGAAAGCAAACCTTCTTGCAAGACCGCTGTGGGATAGATCTGGTGTGGTGCAAGTCAACATCGGGGTCCACAGCGGTCAATAAGCCGATCAGGATCGACAAGGTGAAGGCCCTCAGTGGAGTCGAATCGAAAAGGGACGAACTGGTCAATGGAAGTAGTATGGCTAGGTTCACCCTTAGTGGTCCTATGGTGTGAAGGCACAGATTGGTGAGTGGAAGAAGTACGGCTAGGTCCGGCCTTGGGGGTCTCGCTGATATCAAAGTAGAATTGGACAAACTCATCATCCTCGGAAGAAGTGTAATCGGAGTCGTCCTGCGAGGTCTCTTCCAGGTCAAAACCAAAAGGAACGAAATCATCTGTGGAAGTATCTGAAGTCTGTTCGTCCTCAAGAGTTTCACCTGAATCATTTCCATCAAGAGGCTTGAATCTATCAACATAATGGCCAGCATCATAACCGACCTCAATCATCTTTACTTTTGAGTTACCAGGAACGAACTCATCAGTGGAAGTAGTCAAACCAGGTACGTCCTGTCTAGTCTTGGTATCTGCCCTCCGCTCAATGGTATCAACCACGTAAATCCAACGGATCACATCAACACATTGCCACACCCCAGAAGGAGGAAATTCGAGGTCCATGCTTTCCGAGTCTTCCCCTGTTCGGAGGATTTCTCGGATCTCATCAGTGGTCAATAAGCAAACTGCTCTAATATCATCAGATAGGTCATAGGCCTCGGAGTAAGCTAGAATAGGTGAGTGCGCATCAGGTGCAGGTCTCTGGTCTGATGTGGGTGCGGTGATCAACACTTCGCTCTCGTTAATAAGACGGAAGCGAATCTCTCCTGATCCATAGTCAATAACGACCCTCGTAGAGGCGAGGAATGGTCATCCCAGGATGATTGGAGATGGCTCCCCTGTGGAGGTCTCCATGAGCAACACGACAAAATCAACATGGTAGCTCGTGCCCTGAATAGAAATGACAGCATTTTCAAGGATACCCTTCGGCCTCTTGATGAATCCATCAGCAAACTAAACGATCATCCTGGTTTTCTTTAGAGGCCCTAAGTGAAGAGATTGTACCATCGAGAAGGGTAATATGCTAATAGATGCACCGTCGTCCAGGAGAGTGCGATCACAAGTATAGTCAGAGATGGAGCAAGTGATGAAAGGGGTAGCTGCTTTCTTCTTTCTAGGAATGGGGCGGTGTGTGATAGCGTGGGCAGTGGCCATGGTCAGAATGTGACGCTCAGATCTGCTCCTCTGCTTTCTCTTCTTGTGAAGAGGAGCAGATAAATCAGTCATGGCCTGCTGAAGTGGGGCACGGATGATCTCATGAATAGTGGCCACCACTTCAGGTTCAGTCAACATTTTTTTGAATTTTTGGACTTCCTCCATACAACGGAGGAATCAGAATCATCATATACACGAGGCATGCCAAGAGCTGTCTGTACAACGACATCCTCGGGGTCAAAGGTGGGACAAGACGTGAATGGATGTGTGGTCAAAAAGTCTAGCAGATGGGCCCTCTCCTCACGGTATGAGTCAACCAAAGGTCTCCCAAACTCTTTTTGGATTTTTAAAATTTTCTCATTTTTTGTATTTTTGGCGATTGCAAGCTCCCATGATCTCCTACAAGTAAATCAGTATCCCCGACGGAAGGAGCATTAATCTGATTTTTCCTCAAGATAGCAAGATGATCATTAATCAAATCAATGCGCACCATCATCCGGTTCAAGATATCACTCATGGAGATAGAGGGAGGTGACTCCAACAGGTCAGACTTGTGTGGATGTGAAGGCGGAGGTGGATAATATACATGTGGAGGTGGAGGTGGGTAAAAGTCCGAGGTCTGATACTGCGGCTGAGGCGGATATGTACAAAAATCAGAAAAAGTAGGAGGAGGATTCTCCTGATAAAAGGGAGGTGGACTGGCTGGAGTGAACGAGGGATCCACAAAGTCCGGATAAAAAGCGATCCAGGGGTCCATCTCGAAATCAAAAGAAAATGATTCGGGGGAGCACGACAGTCAAGTCAAGAGAGCGAAGAAGAAGAAGGCGCAAGTGCGCAAAAGCGATCTAGGGCACACACAAAACAATCACAGACAAAAATAAAAAGTATACAAACCCTCAATTCACCTACTCAACTCGGTAGAGACCGCAAAATGCGGTCTTTTTATCTTGTATGTTTTTGAGTTAGGTGAGAAGTCAAAGAATTGCACAAACACTTAGGGGGCTAAAAATGGGATTTGGGCCCTAACCTTAGTGTGTGTGCGAGCAAGTAAAACGAAGACAATGAGGGGATTACTCGCCCCAATACAAGATTTTTCTTTTTGGTGGATTTTAGGGTCAAGTAATATTAGCAGTCCCAATTTTATTGGTTATCATTTTTTTATTTTTAATAAAAATGCACGAGCCTAACGAGGAGTCAATTCCTTTAAGCACCTAGGTTGGCAAAATCAGAGGGAGAGGAGGGAAAAGCAATGCAAGCGGCAATCGATGATGAATGTTAAAGAGAAATGCTCACCTTGCCTCCAGCACTCTTCATGCAAAGATGCTCACCAGAATTGAAACCTATCTATATGCAAATGCAAGCCGATGAAATCACCCTAAGTTCAGAATTGCTATTAGCGGGAAGAACCACAAGTCGGTCACCGATCCTCAATCCAAGAGTCCGGTCTAGGATCACCCCTCCTCCTCTCGACAAATCGAGTTCAGGAGAAGCGCTTGGCAGGGTGGGCTCGCGGCGCGGCTGCTCGAAGATGGTGATCAACTGTTTAAAGTTTGACTAAGTCCAAATGCGGCTGTAGGTACATGCAATGGTTATTAGGGTGTTTGGCCTTAATCTATCGCAAGCAGTTCCTAAGGGCTCAATCACACAAAAGAAAGAAAACAAAATCGGAAAACAAATAAAAAAACGATGAAAACCGTAAAAAGTCGCGGTGAGCCCCCAAGTGAATAATCACTTGGAAATTAGGCCTGAAAGTCCAATGTCCAGTGTACCTGTATTATTACAATAATATGGGTGGGCCTCTCACTCACTTAAATTTACAAAATAAATACAAGAAAATAAATGCTAAGGAGTTGTCTGCAAAATCCTCCAAGTCCTTCTTTGTGCTAGGATAAAGCCGCTTCACGTGGGTGCGAAGGTGCTCCAAGAGGGGCTCCTCCCTCGATCCGCGTACCTCGCACGAAATCCAAACAAGGAGAGTGGTTAGACAATTCAACAGATATATCAAAAATAATGAAAATAAAAATAAAAGCCGCGAAATGTAGACAAACAATCACAACACAACAAAAACAAGATCTACGCGATGTTGCTCCCCGGCAACGGCGCCATTTGATTTAACTGAAACTCAAGGGGTAAAATGTCTCTCACAAGGCGGAGACAACTGTGTCGCTGTGGCGACCCTCAATGAATCCCAATTAAGATCAACAATGAACCCACAATAAATATATCAAGCAATGAAAAATAAAGTGGAGTTAAATTTATTATTAACTCTACAAACAAGTGTATAGGTATAAGTATGTAGAGGTCGATCACAGGGAGCAAGGCGGGATAGATCAATGCAATGATGCAAAAATGTTATGTGTGATTAATTGTCTACAAAAAATGCAAATATTTTTGTGGGTTTTTTAATTTTTAATTAATTTTTTTGTATTTTTTTATTTTACATTTTGTGTTTTGATTTTTAATTTTTCTGATTTTATATTTTTTTTGTATTTTATATTTTTTGTTTTTATGAATAGAATATATAAATACTATACGAAAAGAGGTGATAAAATATTTATAAAAATAAGGAAAAATGCTCCAAAATTAGGAAATAAAATGTTTTTGGTCTTTTTGTAATTTTCTACTATTTTTTTTATTTTTGGGAATGTTTCAGAATATTTTTGGTATTTTTTAAAAAATCAAAATACAAGAAAACAATGACTCAAGCTGTTGGTCGAAATTAAAATGGGAATGAAAAATAGTAAACAGTAGCAAAATTTCCCCAAATTAATTTTAAAATAAAGATAATAAAATAGGGAATCTACAATTATTGAGTTTATATATATTTTTAGCAATTTTATGATTTGTTAGATTTTTTGAAATTTTTAGGTGTTTTCTAATTTTAAGTTTTTTCTTTTGAAATTTTTAGTGATTTTTGGACTGACACTAAAAGACACTAAAATACACAATAAGTAATTTTTTTTGGAATTTTTCATGGTGTTTTGATAATTTTTATGGATTTTCTAAGATAGATAGTACTAAATATGTGTGTTTTTGATTTTTAATAAACATGAAAATGCAACAAAAGTGAAATACAAAAATATGGCATGAAACAGCAAGCAAACATGAGCTTAAGTTAAATTTTGGGGATCTTTTCGAGTTAAAATGATCCACTAAATAAATAGAGGAAGCATGCAAAAATACAAGTCCTAGCAAGGGTATTAATGCAAATAAACAAACATCCATGGGTTGTACTGCAATTTTCCAACAAAATATAACTTGATATTGAAGTTAATGGACTAAATACAAAATCCAAGAATCGCAAGGGTTCACCTGCAAAATACCCACCAGGGCGCGTGATTAGCACGCGCCTGGGAAGGACCTAGATGTAATATCAAAAATGCCCGAGGGCTCATATGCAAATATCCCCAAAAGTTTACACTTAATATCAAAATCTCTAGACTGAAACAAAATACGACAACCCTGAAGGGGTCCTGTGCAAAATGCCCTTCACCTCACGTGTACTGGTCACGTGAGGTGACGTGGCCATGACCTGTATGCAAATAGGAAAAGTTCGAGGGGCTACTTATAATTATTACAAAATATTTTAAACGGCCTCTAAAGGTTTATAGACTAGCTATTAAATACAAAAATGTGCGGGGTGAATAATGCAAAATACCCCTAGGCGCGTGATCCAACGGCTGAAGGCGATTCACTTGACACGTGGCAAGTGATGGACGGTCGATGACGCTTCGTCTGCAACGGCCAGGATTAGAAGATCAGGGCTTGATCGAACGGCCTGGGCTCGAGCAGATCCAACTGTGGATGTGCAATCTGGGGCTCCGCCTCTATCCAACGGTGCTGAAGACCAGAGCAAGAACCGCGGAGGAACGTCGGCGAGGCGAGTTTCTCCGAGGTCCTGCTCCTTCTCCGGCGGGCTTCTGGGCTTCAAAATGAGGTTGGAGGCTCCTGATGGTCGGGGCTAGATCCTGGGGGCTTCAAAAGACCTCGGCGGTGGCCGAGGCTCGCGGAGGAGGGCGGCGGAGCTAGGAGGCTCCACGGAGCTCCGACGAGGCTCAAAAATGCACCCAGGCACGAGTCAAAGGGCGTTGACCTGCAAAAAGAAGTGAGAGGACCCAGGGCAAAATGCCTGGGTCCCGTGGTGGCGAAATGGTGGCGCGAAGTGGCGGGGCGGAGCTCGACCGGAGGAGCGCTCCGGCGAGGTTGAAATGGAGGGAGATTTGATGATCGAATCTTAAAATTTCTAGAGGGCTTTTGTACCTAAGACTACGGAGATTAAAATGCGAACGAAATAAAAGGGGATAGGGGCAGCCTCGACGGTGGTGACTGGAGGGAAGTACCTCGACGCCGGCGATGGTGGCGGAGGTCGTGGAAGCCGCCTCGAGCCTTGCTCGACCCGCTTGAGACTCGCTGAAGGGAGTTGTCACCTCCCTTGACCGATTAGGCACGAAAGGGGAGCGTAGCTATGGAAATGAGGGCTTCAAACTTTGAATGGAAGTCGGGTGTGTGTTATAAGGTGTTAGACTCTGTGGCTCTGGCGCACCAAAGATCGAGGGACGATGCCTCGCACAGTGATCCAATCCTCGAGGAAAACGCTGGGCGAGGATGAGAGATGAACAAGGAACAAGTTTGCAGAAGGAATCATCTCAAATGGGTGAAAGGCTTGCCCGCGAAAAAATCGAGAAGGCGGAGGTCAAACGAGGTCTGACAGATGCACATGGGGGAGGACAACCAGTTGACCGGGGTCAACTGGAGCCGTCACCTGGTTGGTCCACGTGGACTAACTAGGAAAAATCCCTGGAAATGATTTTTTAAAATCAATTAAAAATAGATAATGATTTTAATTTTTAGTTATAAAATAAAAAATGTTTATTTTTTATGAAGTATTGTATAGTGATTTTTATTTTTTATGAGGTATAATTTTACAAGTTGCTATTTTAGGCCTTTGTAGGTACATATACCTATATATTTCATTTATTTATTTTTATTTTATGATTTTAATTTATTTATTTTTGTGTATTATTTTATAAATTTATAGAATACTTTTATACACTTAAAAGTATTTTTATTTTTTTTGAGATATTTTGTATATTTAATAAAATAGAAGTATACATTATACAGGTATATTTATAGGTATAATACCTATGTATTTTCATTTACATGTGTTTTTATTTTGTGTTTCTTTTATGTTTTTATTTTGATTTTAATGTACATATATATTATAAGTAATGTTTACAAAATTATAAAAATATATAAAAAATAATGAATAAATAATGAATTGAATATTTTAATATGTACACTTATACAATAGGGGTCCAAAACTCAACTTTCAAACCGTAGCTCCGCCAAATGCAAAACCACCGCCATTAAATAACTTATTTTACACTATATACAATTAAAGGTGAGTTTGCTGCATTTGGAGTTTTCATTTGTGAGATACGGGTCTGGGAAGTTGGAATTCTGTATTTTTATTCAGACCATAACTTTTTACCTATACATTATTTTTAAATGAAATCAATTTTATATTTTTATTTATTTAATTAGCTACAACTTTCATGTACAAAGTTTCTTTATTTGAGGTATAAAAATTGAAACCAAAAATAGGTCCCAAAATGAATAAAGAATGGATAAAATGAATAGGTAATTGGCCCTTATCTCACCCTACTTTATTCCTTGTCAACCTATTCATCAAGATGCCTAGGTCTCGGGGTTTTGGGTCATAAAATATTTACAATATTTTATTCTTTTTCTTTTCTTTTATTTATTCTATAATTTTGGCTTTAATTTCAATATTTTATACACTATTTACATGCACATGCATGAATGCTAATATGCTGGATTTAATGCTATTTATACGCATTTGCTCGGGTTTTTGAGGCCAAAATGATAGAATAAAGATGATGAAATGTGGATTCATCAGATACCGGGGGTACTAAGGGTGGGGTCGTGGGGGGGATGTCAGTAGACAGATTAGAAAGCTACAACCTTCAAGATGGTTGCACTACTTCGATTTCAGGGAGTCAGGAGAGTCCTGAAACTACTTCTGAATCCCCGTCAGAAGTCAAGGACCTCAAACAAGAACCTTTCTCTTGGGAAGAAGAAAAGAGAGATGGTTCAAAGCAGCTCTCTTTTACCTTCCTTAACATAGGCTTTATCTGTGACGGGTTGTTCACTTTCGATGCGGGTACGAGGGACCCCCGGAACAAGGTGGAGCTAGAGACAAGGATAATGACCAAGCATGACTGAGTGAGGCTAGTCCTCATAAAGGACTAGACTACAGTCCGTACCGAGTTTCCTTGAAGAAAGAGGGTCAGGAGGAGTCCTTTCCTTATATTAACTAGCTTCCTCCGTGAAAGGCAAAGGAGATTCGTGGAGGGATCTATTGGAGCGAATTGGATGATCGGGCCACGGCTCAGCCAAAAGTCCTTTCCCGGTGCCTTTCGTCATCAAAGCCCTCCCCAGAGGGGGCTCTCTTTGTTTTCTCTAACCAGAGAGAGTCGCCCCACCATAGTCGTGACAGATGGGGGTGGCCTTTGGTAGTTTTCGGGGCAAGATCGTTCCCCCATTCTAGAAGAAAAAGAAAAGGGCTATAAGTGGGCCATTTGCTATTGCGAGGAGGGCTGCTCAACTCGACTGACCTAGGGTAAGAAGCTCATGAGCTTGGTCTATATTGATAATAGTAGCCCTCGAGAAAGGGAACTACGGAATCCCTATAGTTGTTTTCACTAATTCCCTCGAAGCCATGTCCTGCTTGAACTCGCAACTCCTCCTTCCAGCCGACATGCGCTAGCTATTTCATTCAAAAGGGCTATCTACTATACTATGAATAATGGATGAGCAATTCAGTAGTTGGGACTTTTATCTAGTTGATGGTGGGCCCTGATCATCCTACCCCTCCCACACTCCTTCTGTGTGTTAAGGACTGAAGTGAAAGATCTTCGCCTTCCGTCCATGAACCCCAGGGGACTCACACTGATTATTAGACATATATACTTAGAAAACCTCTCTCTACTAGTGGGACTGAGACCTTCTTACTACTCTCCCGCTCTGGAGACTACTTTCCCTAGTCGAAGTAGGCTAGCATCCTAGCTCCCGAGATGATCAGTCTGAAGACTAGCAGTGAGTGAGAATCGAGAGTCTCGAGCGGGTCTCATGCTCAAAGGTTAGCACTTATGGTTAGACTGTCTCTGCTCCTATTATGGGCTCGCACTACTACTTGACTTATTAGCCTCGTTCGACCGCAACTATATATCGACGCATTTACACAGTCACTGTTGAGGGTTCGCTACCACTCAGAGCGGGGAGGCTGGCAGCGCGGCCTTCGGTTAGAATCAGGGGCCGAAGGGGGGGGGGGCAGGTTGACTTCGCTTATGCTCATTCCAGTGAGGCCTTCCGGGGATTAAATTAGACTTCTCAGGAGTAGGACTTCTTTTTTGAGAAAAGGTCGGTCTTCAGGTTCGGAGAAAGAGCAGGGGAAGAAAGCCATCAAATAAGAAAGTGGTACGATCTTGGTCCTTCTCTATCTCACCGGAGGACAGAGAGAAGAGCCGACGAGCCTACTCCCTCCCTCAAGAGGAGGCGAGTAGACACCCCGTCGCATCCCGCGCATATTCTACATTATAGCCTGCAACTGATTCAGCTTCCGCTTCTGGGAGATCAAACAGAGCTCGATTAGTTTCTGCTAGACAAGGAATAAAAAAACATAACGCGGAAATCAGAAAAGGCAA
The DNA here is from genome assembly GCA_037367405.1 of Ottelia alismoides. NCBI lineage: Eukaryota > Viridiplantae > Streptophyta > Magnoliopsida > Alismatales > Hydrocharitaceae > Ottelia > Ottelia alismoides. The sequence goes on along the minus strand of JAZKJV010006821.1, from coordinate 605,798 downwards.
TCATGGATTCTTAGTTAAGAGAGGGAGTAGATGTCAAGAATCACATCAGCGGAACAGCTGTCTCATCAAAGGCTTGAGCTGAACCGTGATGACCTTCAACTTAGCATTCGGGAAAGGTAAAAAGAACCCCCGGGAGTGAAATAGAACATGAAATCGTTTGCTCCCTGGGAGGAGAATGTGGTCCCCCTCGCGTAGTCATCCTCTCCTGCCGCCAAGGATCTTGCCCATGTGATGGAATTGATCCCTGACGAACTCTCTCTTGCCCACACTCCACTCGTACTCTTCCCCTCGAAGGCACTCCTTCCTCTCTTGGGGTGCAGTCCTCCTCCCTTGGGAAGAGTTGTGACGGGGGTTAGAGTAGAAACTTTCCACCAAACCCCCTAACGCGAAAGAGAAAAACCATACCGAACCTACTTAGTAGCCCCGGGGTTCTCAGGTTCCAACATCACATGCATACAAATGAAAAGAAGATTCAACCAGTGGCGAGTCAACACTAGAACATCTTATTCCCGTAGGAAAGGAACTACACTCAACTGCATGCCCTTCGGTCGTCCAAGAGAGACCTAGGGTGAGGGGATCTTTCCCTTTCCAGTGGCGAGGGGCATGTGTGCGATGACTTCACTATATAATCTATATATTCAATGGGGAAAGAGATGGATATAATCGCTTTTTACCATTCTTTTTATGTAAAGGATCTAGTAGGTTGGGTAGCCTTTTCTATCTTTTTTTTCCATTTATCTTTTTATGATCCTAATATTCGAATAAGACTTTTCAACCGAAGGGGCGAGTGAGAACAAATGTGGATCCCTAGTGCTCACACCGTCCACTCGTATTTCACATCCTTCTTATTAAGTTGAGCTTTTTTCGTCCCGTCCAAAAAAAGGACGAGAAATAGCATCTCGCCTCTCTTTCCCCTCTTGCTGCTCAGAACGTGGTCGCCACCCCAGCTAGACAAAACTATCGACCAGAGCCACTCTGCCCTGAAGCAAAAGACGATCGGAACATGGGAGCCTTGGACGGCAGACAAGGTCCTGTGGGTTGTTGCGACTGCTGCTAATGATGCTTTTACAAGGGCTTCCGTCCAGGTGTGTCTGCTACTGGGCTAAGAAGTAAGCTTTAAAGTGAGGCCGAGGATGCTCATGTCACTTTCCCAGGTCTGCGTATAATGAAAGGAGCGAGACGAAAGCAATCAACATGCTATTGCTCTAGGGTGACGTCATATAGGGGCAAGGGACTCAGCCAGTTTTGATCTCCCCTCTGACTAGGTAGGTATCAGAAAGCAGGTCTAGGGGGGTCCTCAGTTCCGATTCTGCTCAGTCGGAGCAGGATTTTCATTTAGACTTTACACTAAGACCCAGTAAGGCTAAGGAAGCGATCCTAGGCAGGAGTGTCATGCTCATAAAGGATCCTTAGTCAGACTAGAATTTGCCGGAAGAGAGCCTCCTGAAGCAAAAAATGCCCTGACCAAGATCGAATCTAGTAGAGGATAGCGCTCTAGCATTTCTTCCTCCAGCTCCCAAGTAGCTTCTTCCCCGTTGTGATGTTGTCACAAGACCTTGACCATGGGAACTACCCATTTGCATCTTCATACGTGCAGGGTTCCTTAGGCCACTTAGCGCTAGACAGTGGCTGAGGAACAATCGTCTCTTAGCGGGCTTGAGTAAAAGTGCACAGAGTATGAATAACTATTGGGGATTGTACCACCTTTTCTTGTTTTTGCTTTTTCGTTAATCTTTCTGTAAGAGTGCCCTAATCTAGGAGTCCCTTTCTACCATTCCTACTGAGTGAAGATCAAGAAGAGGTCCTAGGACTATTCTAATCAATTACTACTGCTTTCACGCTCTCCCGGGCAGGGGCAAGGGTAAGAGGACAAATATTTTCTTTCCCAAGCGAATAAAGGACTCTCCCCCCCCCCTCTGACCCACCCGCCCAGCGATCCAATTGCATGCCTTCGGACTTCCATCACGATTTTCGTCTCCTATTTCATCTTTAGTGCTTTCCTTATTCCAATGAAGCTAGTGGAAAGTCTGTCAACTGCTGTTATACCATCCTCCTCAGCTTATATGAGAAGCAATATACATAGTCAAGCTCGGGAAGAATGTTCAGGTACCTCTGAGAAATCTAGTATCGAAAAGCTTCAAATCTTCTGAGCTTATATCTCTGAAGGCTATATATCCAGTCATCCTCAGAGGCTTCTCCCGAATATATAGGTCAATAAATGATAGTAGTTGATGACTTGCTCTAGCCTGTGAAAGAAAGGAGGACAGGAAGAAGTTCAATCAAGACCATGAGAGGGTGATCGGAGGTATTTGGCCCCCAAAAGGGATTGGGGTTCTAGATCCTCGGGAAATTCCTTTTCTTAATACCCCTATTCTCCCTTCATCCGGAGCTGTCGTAACTTGGGCTCATCATGCCCTCCTCGCAAGGAAGGAAAAAGGGGCAGTTTATGATTTAGTAACTACCGTTTTACTGGCTCTAGTATTCACATGATTTCAAGGAATGGAATATTACAGAGTTGTACGAGTGTAGGATGGAATGCGTGAAAGCAAATCCTGATGGCTCTAAGAGGAAGGTAGCTATAGGCATATTTCGTAGGGGCCCTGACCCCTTCCCACCTTTCCCGCTCCATTCTTCCCGGGGTGGGGAATCGTGCTCTATCTCGTCAGTCTTGGGGAGGCCTGATTGACGTGCGAGCGCGGGGAAAAGCGAGAGAGAAAGCGCAGCTCTGAGGTGAGGGGCCAGTCTTGGTTGGATGCGAAATCTACTCCACGAGGAGCGGTACGAATGTAGATGATATCATCACGACCTCTCTTCTGGATGTTGCCACCAAGTCTCTTGCTCCTATTAAGCTCAGCCTTAGTAGAAGTAGGTACCGACACTGGGTAGACGGTTTATCCGCCCATAAGTGGTATTACCAACCATTCTAGAGGAGCAGTTGTTTTAGCTATTTTTAGTCTTCATAATCAAGTGTTTCATCCATTTTAGGTTCTCTGATTTCTCACTTCTGGGACCATCTCATGACGTGAAAACCATCTTTAAAAGCTTCAGTGTGATCCCGTGGATCTGCAACTTAGTGAAAATAGCTATCTTTCCCTTCCTCAGTCTCAGTAAGACCACCAGGTGCAATGACCATCTTGGGATCAAAGCAATCAATACGTCTCGCTGACCTCCCGCGCTGTTCGACTGAATCTATGAGTCTTGGGACATATCAGGATTCGATGTTAGTGATGTCTTTTAGTGCTCGGGTGATTGATTTAAATAGCATGAGGGTGCAGTACGATGAGCTGAGCTTTCAGGCGAAGGAGCTAATTAGTCCTAAGCGACGGCCATATATCCACGGCCTATCACTCCCTTCAGGTATGGTCCCTACCCTCGGGCTGATTTCTCACAGAAGAAGACAGAATAAACAAGTACATACGAAGTAACACGAATATCTCTAGTAGTCAGTCCATTTCCATCAACCGGCCGGTGGGAGCGAGAAGTATGGGATATGTCCGGTGTTTCTTCCATCAATCATCTAGATCTACGTCGTATATCAAGTCGAGTCCTACTATATATCTCCATATCTAAGGCATCATTCACGTCAGGTGAGGTGATTGACTGAGGTGCGGGAAAGACTTCCCTCGTGTTTAGGGTCCCCGGCTCGTGTTTAGGGTCCCCAGGCATTTAACGTCCTGAACTACATATATAGCTGACCGGGTCGGGTTCTTCTCATCGAATAGAAAATGTTGAACAAAATCTTCTTCAGTAAAACCTGCGGAAAAATTGTACGAATTTGACCTATTTCCAATTCCATTTTGTCCATTATTTGACTATCCGTAATAAAGAGTACAAAAAGAAGGCCCGGCTTCAGGGGTGGGCCGCCTTCTTCCCTTTCTCAATGCAATAACAGTCCGACAGGACTGCCCAGCTATATAGTAGTATATTTGAGAGAGGAAAGACAACATTTTTGCATGGAGGAGGCGACACTAACCTGACCTTAGTTAAGCCGCCATGAGTCACTGAAAGTCTTTTTTCTTCTCGGAGCTGCGGTGGCGAAGGCTGACCCTCTCAAGAGGGCCTTCATAGAAAGGCGACCGCCCTGGGCACGGGCTGGGGCGAAGCAAGGGGCAAGGTATTGAAGTCAAGTGACAGAGGATGAGTCCTTGATGACTTAGGGAAGAGAGTGGAAAGGCCAATTCTTCGCCCATCTACCCTGGGGACGAGTTGCCGCCGGACGAATCCAGCCAAGCCAGAATTTTGAAGGGACTGACCAGTTGCACTTCAATCCCTGACAAAGCAGGAGCCCTTGACCCAAGGTCAAAGTCGGCCAGTGAGAGGGGGATCAGTTGAATCCAAGGTACCGGATCACCAGCTAAGGCCCCTACCCTAAATGACCGCTCAGTGATAAAGGAGGTAGGGGTGCAGAGACAGCCGTGAGGTTTGCCTCTAGAAGTAGCCGCCCAAAGAGTGCGTAAGCTACCAAAACTGAGTCCCACTACCCTTAGCCTCGCGCTCCAGCTAACCAACTAGATTTCTTTAAGAAAATCATTTAAGAGTTTATGAAAGCAGGTCCGTTTTCTCTTTGACCCTCGCCTCCTTCTCTGTTCTTCTGAGTGCTCGGTCCTGTGGGCTCAGTCAGGTTCTGAGAGGTTGGGGAAGTCTGAACCTCTAGCCTTTACCTTCCGTCGATCCTCGACCTGAATCGCGATAGCTCGGATTCTGCCATTTTCCATCCGGCCTACTTCCTCATGTCCTTGCCTTGCGAGGCCTACCTCTCCGTACCACTCTGGACTGGGGTTCGCTCATTCTGACTGAAACAAGGGGTGGGTCTTTACCAACTTCGACAAGCCGACATCCCCCTGGGATTCACTTCCACATTGGCGATAGCGCATACAAATGAGGCAGAAAAGAATCTCGAGACTCAAAAAAGAAAGACTACACAGAAGAGGAAGTCTAAGACCCTCGGAAACTGCCTTCAATCTTCTTGGTGAAGGAAATCAGAGCTTCAGGACCAAACAACATAGGTAACTAACAAGAGCAGCAGCGGAGGTCAAAGCTGATGAGGTGCTGGATTGATGGGTCCTACCTAGACTAGTTTAGCATTCGCCGGTGGAAAACGATGATAGTTAAGGGATTTCCTTTAGACTTCTTTCCCGTGTACGTCAGCTACTTCCTTGAGCGACGCCAGAAGAAGAATAAGAAGAAGACTCAATTTCATCAGCGGGACAACTATCTCATCAAAGGCTTGAGCTGAACCGTGATGACCTTCAACTTCACATCACTGTCCTAGCTTTCGTGCTAGGCCTCTACGAACCTTGCTATCTCTCCTCACTATGACATCAATCTTACCTGACTACTTCAACTATCCGAAAATCCGACTTTAGTGAAAGCATCTCACTTCCCTCTGGAGACCTGCAACATGATGGACATCGTTAATCAGTATAGTCTCGATATCGACCGAGACTATACTGATTAACGATGTCCATCATGTTGCAGGTCTCCGGGGGGAGGTGAGAGGCTTTCACTAAAGTCGAATTTTTGAATAGTTGAAGTAGTCAGGTAGGATTGCTGTCATGGTGAGGAGAGATAGCAAAGTTCGTAGAGGCCTAGCACGAAAGCTAGGACAGTGATGTGAAGTTGAAGGTCATCACGGTTCAGCTCAAGCCTTTGATGAGATAGCTGATCCAAGCAAGAACGAGGAAGTGTAGAGAGCAAAGTCCCCTAAACCCGGCAGTCGAGGACTGACTGACTAACTAGAATCCGGAGAAGGACTTCGCGAGCTGCAAGCGTAGGCTTTTCCTTAGGGGTGGGCCGCC